>PVKA01020202.1:0-40775 GCA_004027165.1 Ctenomys sociabilis | reverse complement strand
TTAGACATTTACCCATTGAAGTAGACACCTGGACTTTTCTTAGAGTTTGCCAGTTGCAGGTTAATTTCCATGTGTGATCATATGCATAGTTTTCTTTCATTTGTAACCATATATTTACATTTCCAACAGATATTTGCCCATGAGTGCAATTACTGAATTGTATACTCATTGTACATTTTATTTTATTTTATAAATATTGTGGGTTTCTTGAAAAAATTATGCTATTTACATTCCAAGTCACAATAAATGATATTCTTTAAATTTATATTAAAACTTCTGACATTTGCTATCATCCAGTATTTAATATCTGCTTTCTTGTCTATTTTTTTTTTTTTCACTTTCTAGTAGGAGTACATAGCTGGATACTTTCTCAACTTTGCCTTGGAACTTACTTTACATACATGAAAATTATTTTTTTATGAAACTCATTTTTACAGGAAAGTATTTCAGCAGTTTTTAATAGTTTCAGAATAATAGGTAGTTTTTTCAGTTCTCAGTAGAATTTCATGGTACAAAGTAAAATAAAAAGCACTTATTTAAGAAATAAATAAAAATCTATAGTATATATGAAGGCCTGATGGAAGGTTTAAAAAATTAACATAATTAGAAAAATTTTTCTCAAGGTAGAAGTCTAAAATACACAAAGAAATATTATAGCATTTAAATATGATTGGTAAAAAAATGTCCAAATTTACTTTTTTCAAAATGGAAACAGCATTGCTTTAATTTATAAGGAAAAGCTTATTAAAAACCAGAAAATACAAAAAGCCCTTTAAAAAGAGGTAAAATTAGTTATGATAGAATGCATAAAAACAATTTAAGCATATTTATTATTTAGGCATCTGTATGGCCAGTATTATTTTAACATAAGTGGAAAATGTGTAATTTTATGAAAGGACATTGAATTGGAAGGCATATATGTTTAAGACATTACTAATAGATGTAGTAGACACAGACTGAAAGCAGTAAATGTTATCACAGTATCACCCTGGCTATTCAGTTACATTAATTTGCCATTCCCAGCCTCTTCTGCATGACATCAAGCCAACAAGTTCCCTATGTGCTTTCAATGCCCACCATTTTGCTTCCTGAAATAACCTGCCGTGCCTCCTCCTATCCCTGGCTCTCTGAATTGATGCTGCTAGGATGTGAAGGTCAAAGGAACACACACACTTTCCCATGCAGTGTTGGAAGCTCAAGCATTACCCAAAAGTAACCCTAGCAGCCTTGAAAGAGATGTGCTACAAGGATAGATTCACACCAGCAGTGCCAGATTCAATCCTCCAGCTACTGCGTAGTGTTACATTGAGATCATCTATTGCTTATTATTCCACTAGTGGAGAAAAAGATCCCATAAAACTCTTGAAGAAGGAAGGGAGAGCTTTTCTCCAAGTTGTCTATCACAGACTATAATTTAAAGTAAATAGACACTTTATTGTAAAATATATCCCTAGCTGTTTCTTCTACAGATGAAGTCCTTGAGGGATCAGTCACATATTTCAGGTATTGCAGAGTGCAGGAGACCAGCTGAGCTTCATAATTCTAAGAATCTTGTTTATTCATGAGGAAATCTTAACTTAAATTAGGTAGATTATGCCTTGACTTTTCTTGATTATCTAGATCTACAAAGGGGCTGGAGAAACAATTTGTGTAATTCAAAGATGTTAACTTGTCAAAGAATAAATCATGGTGATTTTCATAAAGCCAATTTTACATAAGGGGTCTGTACTTTTATAAGAAATAATGTGCCGTTTTGCTCGTATTTCTCCATGCTACTATGGAACTATAACTGTGATAAATGACTACAGATTTCTTTTCTCATTTTTCTTTCAGCATAGATATTGATATTGAAATAAATGATTCAATAATTTCAAGCTGAACCATTCACATTTATTCAAATTCTGAGGGGACTAGTATGTAAGAGTATGAAAGTTAAGCATAGCTTCTTTTCTATTTTGCATGTCTCAACAAGGATCCTAACCCATATTACCCTATATGGGTTTTTAAATTAATTGTGCTCTTTTAAAATTATTTTAAAAATGCAGTATGTACTTTTGACCAAATTTTTGGGTTCGACTATAGGAATGTAGTTTTGCTCTTACTAATTAAAAATATGCTTGTAGGGCTGTACACATTGCATCTTGGTATTTTATGAAAAACTCAATTTTTAAAAGTTTAACATTTGTAGGGCCAGCCAAATAGCTCAGCAGATTAAAGTACCTGCAAGCAGACACAGAGGCCAGGGGCTTGATCCCCAGGCCTGCTGTAACTGCCCCACCCCGCCCCTGGAGCATGCTGAGATGCCAATTGAGACTGGGTGTGGTGGTGCATGCCTGTAATCCCAGCACTTGAGAGGCTGTAAACAGGAGAATCACTATGAGTCAGATCTAGTAGTGAGACCCTGAACACCATGTAGACCCTTCCCTAAGATAAAAAAATTAGCATTTTTATTCATCTTTATTTTATAAGCAAATTATTTAATGTGCTAAACATCTGGTCCACTTCGACTAAGTGATAGTGTCGAGGTTAGAACCTATAGAACCTCTAAGTTATAATTCCAAAAACTTCAGTGTGGTCATGATTTCATATTGGGAGTCTTTATCAGGAAAGAAGAGTCAGTAACACACAAATACAACAAAGAGAGAGAGAGAGAGAGAGAGAGAGAGAGAGAGAGAGAGAGAGAGAGAGAGAGAGAGAAACAGAACTTAATTTTTCCCATTTTGTTCTCAAAACAGACAGAACCTTGTCTCTGATTTGTAGGAAGATAAGTTCTAAAAATCACTGGACAAGGCATCCTGCACCATCCACTACTTCTTCAGGCTTTTTGCTATCTTTCTAAAATGCAGTGCTTTCTAAATAAAGTACAGTGAAGCAGGGAACTAGAAATATTTAAGTTGTGTTTTTGTATCACATTAAATACTCTCTTAGAAACTATTGCTTTATCTGCTAAACACCCTTTATTAGACAAGCATATTGTACAAAATATTGTATTATTCAATTGTGGTTGCAGCCCAATGGTTGATATTGCCACAATTATCTTCATTATACAGATGAAAATTCTTAGATAGGAAGTAATTAATTTGGTTTACCAACTGACCATAGTTTCTTAAACCCATACACTGAACACTATGTGAGATAAGTGGAGTCATATTTTGGATTATGTACCTTCCTTTTTCCCATGGATTTCACACTAAAAGTGAACCAGCAAATAGAATAGTACTTCATGAAACAGAGGACATAAGAAATATGATGACATGAAAAACTAATGAGAAACTTCAAGTGATGTCTACTAGTAGCACATTTAGGAAATTTTTGATTTGATTGTTAAAGATGAAAACTCATGCTAACACAAAGAATAGCTTTCCAACAATGTAACTGGGAAATCACTAGAAGTAATTACAGCAAAGAAACAGAAAGAAGAATTCCAAGGAGGAGAAATATTGAGAGAAATACTAATGAGTAACAGCCTGGTTCACATTTCTCTGTGGAGCTGCTCAGAACCTAAGTCCAGCTTAGGCTCAAACAAAACTTATTTATCCACATTTTGTGACTAGACATGTGTGAGGTGTTTCCAGTGTGTTCTAGTTATACAGCCATCAAATACTTAAGGGAATACAGATTTTTTAGCTTTCAGTAGCATCTTTGAGACTATGAAATAGGTAATGTGTGCCTTTTTCTTGAATCAAATATACAGAGATGATTAAGTTCATGTGTCAATTTAGTTAGATTTTGATATACATCTGTTTCATCAAATTCTAGACTAGATGCTACTACAAGGGTATAGTTACAGCTGCAATTAATATTTATCAGCAGAATGCGAAGTCAACTCTTAGAATACTATGTGCATGGTTTTCCATATGGATTTCAAATTTACAAACTCCTATAATTAAGTGACATTTTAAAAAATTTCATCACTCTTTTGAAATATAATTATATCCTGTTGGTTTTATTTTCCAGAGAACCTCAACTAATACATAAACAAGTAAGGTTAAGAAGAGTTGGCAACACACACACACATACACACAAACACACACAACTCTTTAAGGAATAAATATGATATTTTTTCTAAAGAAGTTGTGAGGATTTAGTGAGATAGTCTGCACCAAGCATACATCATAGTGCTGATGCATGCAAGGCCTCATTCGATTTAAGCTGTTTTAATATCCTTAAAATAACCCCACGAACACCTGTTATCTACAAATGAGAAAACTGAAAAAGAGGTTAAATAACTCTAAAGACATTGGTTTACTTCTGTTGATGGTGAAATGATGCTTCCATATTAAAAAAAATATATTTTTTCCTGTTGATAGTATTAACCTTTCAATAGCGTGTCTCAATTCTTGAAACGCTGAAGTTTATAGAGGAATAGTTGAAGAGATGGAAAGTTGCATGGGGCATGAGAGAAGTACAGGAGAATTATAAATAGTCATTTTTACTGAAAATGCTTGGGATTGTTTCCCATATAGGTAGATTTTGGTGGGCACTCAAACAGAATTTTAGCGCCTAGAAGATAAGAATGCTATCTACTGATTCTTGCAGAGTTCTGAAAAGTGAACGTAAATTGAAGCTTAGTCGATTCTTTCCACCTAATCATGTGTTTCATGTGTTCTTTGCATTTGTTTGAATTTACTTTCAGTGAAATGTATTTTAGTGTGACTATTTTATATTTTATTTCACACTTATGAAAAAGATCATTAAATGATACATTTCAGGTCAAGCTAAGACTTAATTCTGAGAAAGTAAAATTACAATTTAATTTGTGTATTTCTCTGAGTTTTTTTTTAAAAGGACTTGCAATATTTTATTGTATACAGCAGAGGAGATTTTGATGACAAAGAACAAAGATTGTCTAATTCCAAAGTTACTACCAGAGCATATTTCTTCATAGTCTTTAGTAGGGCTCACTCATATGACTGTCGGTGTTACTATCATCCATAAACATGATAAACCAAAATCTCAATACAGTCATTCTTTTCTATTGTGATGTTTGTTGACTTTGAGCAGGCTGAACATAAAGGAGAGCAGGCTGCTCTAAGCACCCCCTTGCAAATATCTAAGTACCTGACATCGGTGATGTAAGGACGGAGAGTTAATTTTGGCTCATGTCTTTATGACAGTTTATTATTGCTGAAAAGTCCATTGTACTTTCCCCTTTATTCTCACATCTTTACACACTGTCTCTGTAGGGCTTCTTGCCTAGTTTCCCAGGCTTTCATCTGAAATCTGGGGGCAAGATTCTCTGATCCTACAAGTCTTAAATTTTACATGCTTTTAAAACAAATAGCACGTGGATGGTGCCAAGGTTTGATTCCATTTTGTGTAGTAATTAGGGCCCCTTGGATTATGGCTGTTGAGAACACTGAGCACCTCAAGAACTGAACACTGCGGTATGAATCCCAAAGAACCAACGCTCTAGTTAGTTCTTTTTTGTTTGAGTAGGGAGCCCAGGGACTCTGTCAAATAAAAGTTTTATAGCTTTGCAACTTACCTCTGATGGGTATGATCTTGCTGACCTCTGGGAAAGGGCTAGGCATCTTTCCTGTGGTTGTGATGCAAAGTACTTGGCCTCTTTTAAATGCAAGTCTTTTAGCAACCAAACCTTCCAAGGCACCAATTTTTCAAGTTCTTTCTTTCTGGGATAATTAAAAATTTTTCATGATAGTTCTTTTGATCCTGATTTCCATAATAGATCTGGCTAAAAACCATCAACAAAACTCATGCCACAGCTTGAATGTTGGGTTGCCTTAAAATTTCACCCAACAGATCAGTAGTTAGTTATCCATGCTTAATCACAATCTCTGGGAAAGCCTCAGGACACAAGAACAACACAGACACACTTTCTGCCAGTGTGGTGCACATGGTGCTGAGTTCAACTACTATTTGTTAGGAAGTAAAATCTCCTGAGTTTGGCCTTCACTATCTGTATATCTCTTAGCATTCTGGTCTTCTAAGCTCCCACCAGACTCTTTGATCATGACTCATGGAATTCTAGGGCTTCTCTAGCTGGGATCTCCAAACTTTTCAAAGTCTCCCACAAAGTTGTTCTAAGAGCTTCTGGTGCATCTCAGCTTTTTGGCTAATATAAAGTGTCATTCTGAAAACTTCTAAATGACATGACCAGGTCTTCACAACAGTGACTTCCTTCTGTGGTAACTGAATGGGCCCAGTCATATCTTATCCTTGGGATGTACCAGTCAACACTCACACCCTGGGGAGAGGCTTGTTTTGGCTCACAATTTGCAGTCCATTGTTGGCTGGCTCCATGGAAGTGACAGCATGAGGGAGCAGTTAGAAGAGAAGGAGAGCTGATCAAACCATGGTGGCAAGGAACAGGAGAGAGATGGGAGGATCCATGGAGTGAGATGTGGCATTTCAGAAAACCCCTCCATGACTCACCTCTATTGACAAGGGTGCACCTCTCAACAGCACAATTAGATATTAACTGACCTGTGGATTAATTCATTTAACACCTGTGCATTACTATACCACCCCTATCATCCAGTTACTTTCCAAAAACCCTGCCCCTGAGTGCATGAGGGTTTGCAAGAATATCCCAGAATGAAAACACTTCTCTTTCTGTGTCTCAGTCTCTCTTTCTCTGCCTCTCAGGTTTTCTTTCTCTTTCTCCCATGCACACACATATGAGCCTATTGATTTATATCTTATGCACATACAGCTGTATAACAATTGATTTAAAGAGCCAGATTTTTGTGATTAATAGTGGACAGTGTGATATGAAGATTTGCAAGTGTACATATTTATCTATACTCTATTATATCATGGTTAGGGTGTTGTGTAAAATAGCACTTTAGTATGCAAGAAAAGAGTAGTTGCATTTGATCAGACATAGATAGGAAAAGGATACAACTGGGTACACAAGAAAAATGTGAAGTAAATGGAACATTTCCACAGGAATATGAAAGGGAACAATCTTTACCTTCCTTATTATTTTTGTGTTCAAATATTGTATTTGTGATTTCTTTCTCTCTCAAAATAAGTGCCTATTCTATTTAAAATAGAACAATTAAGACTATACTTGCCTAACATTAACCTACAAAAAAGATGTGGGGCTGGTGAGATAACTTAGGGAACTAAGCATTTTTCTAGGGAAGTGCAGGTAACTAGGGTTGAGTCCCTAGGATTGCAGGCCATACTGTCCCCACCCCTGGGAGTGCTGAGCCTGCCATAGGTGGTGCACGCCTGTAGTCCTAGCAATGGGAAGGCTGAAAACAGGAGGATCACTGAGTACAAGCTGCATAGTGAGGTCCTACACCATATATATATATATATATATATATATATATATATATATATATATGGAAAATATTTATTATTTGATTTTGTAAATGTATACCAGAGTTTTAAGTATCTTGAAATTTTCAATGGTCTATAAGATTTTCAAAAAACTTATAAAAAGTAAAATCCATATAAAATTTAAATCCCTCAAAGTTTATTTATTTGTTTTAGATAAAAAAGAAAGTCACCAAATCAAAATGGATAAATTTTTAACTAAATATCTGCAAGACATCACTTTATGTCAAATTCGTTAATTTTTAAATTTGGTATTCATAAATGTTTTATAACATTTGAAAACACTTTCATGGATGCATTTTTCCTACTTTACAATAATTTTGTCTTTTGCAAGAAATTTTTTGCTCTTCAAAAGGCTGAAAAGTTATATCATTATAAAATTGATCAATTATATCACTGTTAGGTAACTAAAAATATAAAATTATAAATTGTTTCCAAAAGTTCACAGTAAATAATCACTCTGAAGTGTGGATGTGCTTGCATATGCTTGAGTGGTTGTGTGGGTTTCAAAGGATTGTAAAGTACTTTAAACAGTTTTATTTTGATTTTTTTCCCCATTGCTTGCTGTTCCATGATAAGTACCAAAGAGTTATTTGGGTCACATTTTGTTCTTTAAAACCTTTCAAACTATGGGATACCTTACATTGTGTTCCTGGGAAACAGGTTCTGAGAATGGATCTACATACAGAGGTCTATTGGCCAGTCCTTGGGAAATGCACCTGTAAGGAAGGAGTACAGAATGTGGAACAAAGCAAGAAGTTATTTGCAATATGAGGACAATAGAGGACTCAGAGCATTGTGTCATGTGGAGCTGAAATGGTCCTTCAAAGTTGGCCTAGAGTGGGATGCAATATAGGGCCTTTGAATATTTCCATTGGCCAGTTATTGGTTATATATTTTCTGGTAGGAAAAAAAAAATGTCACTGTTTGGTAGCTCTTGACAGCTCAAAGAAACACTTTTAGGGACAAATATGAAAGAGGAGAACCATAGTATTTTTCCCCATGTGTAATTAAGAGTGTATGAAATCTCATGTGAGATTCAATTCAAATTGTTTCTCTAAGAAACAAGAGAGTTATCAGGAGAGCTAGGTTTACATCAAAGTCACAGAACTCACAGATGGTGCTTTTTCATCAAATACATGGAGTACTAGATTTAACCTACTTTGGTCAAATTATAACTCATATTAAGAGGTGTGGTCTAGGACTGGCAGTCTAAGCACTTGCTTTGCAAGTTCAAGGACCTGGGTTCAATCCCCAGCACACATGGTGTGCTGGCCCCAGAACCCATGGCCTCTAAGACTGGGCAAGGTGGTGTAGGGCCTGTAATCCCAGTGGTGGGAAGGGTGAAAAAAGGAGGATCACTGTGAGTTCTAGCTGTGTAGCAAGACCCTGTACCAAATCCATAAAAATTAAAAGAAAAAAAACTAAATAAAAAAAAAAAAGTGAAACAGGTGTGGTCTACAACTACGGTGAATGCTTAAACTAAAAACATAAAAATATTTATTACAGTAAAACACACCTTGTCATTAATCTCGCTCAGAATACTTCTCTCTTCCATCACATGCCCCATCATTCCTGACACTTTCTGATGTAGGTTAGAGATTCCTCTTTCATGGGTGGCATTCGTGGCTTCCTTGATATCCAGGAATAAAATGAAATTTTTATTCCTTGAATAAAAATAAATAAAATGAATAAAAATGGTGATTTCAGTCAAAACCATTATGCAGTCTCCCTTTTCACTATATTAGGCACTGAGAGACCTTTTGTCTGCCATCCAAAGTCAAAAAGACTATAAATGGCATTGATTATGAATAGTTTCAGGATGCTGAGGCAGTCATTCTAGCATAACTAAAGACATTCATGAAAGAGGGTTTCCGGAACTGCTGCAGAAAGTGGCAAATTCAAACATTCACTCCACTGTGTGATCACATCTCACTATCTTTTGATCATATGTCAGTTAATTAGATCCTGAATGCAATGTGTCAGGTATTTTCAAGTTATCACTACTCCTTTAAAGAACAGGAAATTTAGTCTAGAAAGTTGTGTAATTTAGGCTCATGAAAGGTCAGTGGTAGAAACTTCTCAGATTCCCAAAGTTAGACTCTTCCTCTCTCCCCACTCAAATGCAGAATGCATTTCTTAAAATTAAAAAAAATACATGCAAAAATGATATAGAATTATTGTATCTATCAAAGTGATGAAAAAGCATATGCAAGTAGTGAGTTTATTTTAAAAGTAGTTTGCTATTATAATGTACTGCATTTTTATTTTGTTTTGCTTGAACAGCCTCTTTAGAGCATTAGAAGTTATGTATATACTGTTTTTTTCCTCTAGACATTGATAAAAGATGTAACTTCCTATAATTACAGTGCTTTATGCAGTAAAAACAGCATCAGCTGTAAACATGAGTGCACATACATCACTGGGATATGATATTTTCAGTTCATTTGGAAAAATATATTGAAGGGGAATAGCTGGGTGGAATAGGACTTCTAATCCTAGCTTTTTGAAATCTCCACACTGATATCCACACTGGTTGCATTTCTCTAATGACTAATGATGTTGAACATTTTTCATATACTTATTTCCCATTTGTATTTCTTCATCTGGAAATTGTATATTCAGTGAGAGATGCCCATTTTTAAATTGGGTCTTTGAATTTGGGAGGCCTGATATTTTTATAAATTATATGTTCTATAGAGAAGGCCTTTGTCAGAGGGACAGTCAACTACATTTTTTCCCCAGTTCATGGGTTTTATTTTTACTCTGTTGGTAATTTCTTTTGATCTACAGCATTTTTTTATTCTTTAAAGTATTTCCCATGTAGTGTGTTTTTTGTTCATGAACTCTGTCTACTCCTGTAATTTAAGATTCTACTTACTTTTTCCTCAAGAAGATTTAATGTTTCTGCTTTAATACTTAAATCTTTGATCCATTTTGATTGTAGTTTAGTGCATTTTGATAGACATGTATGTAACTTATCCTTTGGTATGTGGAAAGCCAGTTTTTCCAGCACCATTTATTAAACAGACTGTGTTTTGTCCAGTGAAACTCTTTGGGTGTTTTGTCAAAGATAAGTTGGCTTTGTCTGTTTATAGTTGTGGTTGCATCTTCTCATCTGTTTAATTGGTACTTAGGTCTGTTTATTTTTCCCCAGGGCCAAGCTGATTTCACCACAGTAGCTTTACAGAATAATTTCAAGTCAGGGATTGTGATACTTTTTGCCTTTCATTTGTTGCCCAGGGTTGCTTTTGCTGTTTTAGTTCTCTTCTGGTTCTAGATCAATTTTAGGAATGTCTTCTCTTGATCTGAAAGCTGTACTTATGGTATTTTAAACAGGATAGAATTGAATCTGTAAAACAATTTTGGGATTCTGGCCACTTTCAGAATATTGGTTCTTCTTATCCAGAAATAAGGAATATATTTCCATTTTCTGATATCCTCTTCAATTTTTTTTATTGGAGTACTATAATTTTCATTTTACTACCTTTGTGAGATTGATTCCTAAGTGATTTATATGTGTACACCTGTGTCACACAATTTGTCATAGCTAAATCCTGGAAACAACCCAAATGTCCATCAGCTGAGGAATGGATGAAAAGATGTGGGATTAAAGGATAAATCTGAAGCTTCTATCAGTAAATGGATGCAAGTAGAGACCATACTCTCCTGTGAAATAAGCCAGGTGCACAGGTGCAAATATCGCATTATCGCCCTAGTATAAGACTCTGAAAGGATTGATAAAAATATAAAAGTTACAAAGGGAAAGAATCTCTTCAAAGAGATGAGAAGGATGGGAGAGGGAGATGGGGGAAGAAGAGATAAATCTGTGTATGTATACAGGTTGAAATAACACTGCCTATTTCTTTTTCTTTTCTTTTCTTTTTTTTCAGAACCAGGGATTGAGCTCAGGCCCTTGAACTTGACAGGGAAGCTCTTATTCTACTGAGCCAGCTCCCCCACCCCATATACTGTTGGTTTTTGCTGATCTATGGAAAGTCAGTTAATGCTTCATTTTTTTCCTCTTCTTAATTTACTCTAACTTTTTTTTCTTCCAATTTTGTGTGCAAGCATCTGATAATCTAAACTGCTAATCTGAAGACAACATTATGTAATGCAACTAATTTGAAGACAACACTATGTAATGCAATAAATATTGTCACATTTGTATTATTTTGTTTAGTGGAATTATGCATACATTCTAATTTTTTTTTGTCATCACTATTTTGTTCTCTTTAAAAATTTAGAAAAAGAAAACAAAGAAAAACTAAGCATCATCAGACTCCCTGCCCGACAACTCCGGATTATCTCACTTAACTGTAAAGCTCTACCCCTCTTCAACTAAAATGTTGATTGGCTGTGCTTTAGGTGCTAGAGCCTGATGTTGTTTTCTAAAGAAATTTTGTTATTGACATACATTTCTGTGGAATGAAGCCAAAATGTCTAGCATTTAGATAATATTAAAGGCTGCAAATGAACAGGATCTGAGGTTGAAATTTGTTCCACACAATCACAGTAAAAGTATATTCCAAATGTCATAGACTAAACAAAATATCAAGGACACTTGATAAAAGAACAAAAGAAAAGGCTATCTTCATAGCTCAAAAGTTTCTTAGATCTTTTATCAGAAAAACCATACACACATCTCTACATGTATCAAAGTATAATAGAGATTTTATTTTCTCTCTCTAATGCTTAAATATTTCTTAGCTGCTTCTCATAGATATTTCCTTTCTACATATTTAGTACAGGGTCTATAGGGTCTCACTATACAGATTGGACTCATAGTGATCCTCCTGTTTTTAGCCTCCCAAGAGCTGGGATTACAGGGACAGGTTACCAAACCCAGTCTCGGTCGTTTTCTCAGCACGCCCCTGGTGCGGGGCTTGCACTGAATACCTGGGATCAAACCCTGGCCCCTGAGTCTGCCTAAGCAGGCACTTCAGTCTGCTGAGCTATCTAGCTGGCCCTTCTCATGGATATTTCTAAGTAAACAGGACAAAGGATCACTTTTAATCAACCATTTCCAGTACTTGAAGGAGAAAATAATTTTTGCCCTGACTATATTTTTTAAGTGATTTCTTCTTTCTACTGTATAGCCATATATACAAAAGAAACCATGATTCAATTGTGTGATTCAGTAATTTTATAGTTATTTTATTAGAAAACACACATTTTCTCGCTGCCTACTAAATATGAGAAATACATATATAGTGATTTCTTTGATCAACACTCTAAAGGAACTTTTCCTCATGATAGTAACATTTTGCTAATCATGAAAATTGAGGAGAAAGGTGGAAGCATGCGCCTATCACCTTTAAATTATTCAGTTACCATCTTTTCAGGATATTTCAAATAAATATTTCAATTTTTATAAAAGTTCAAACATGTTACATTTATTTCCTTATGTCTCAGAGAAATATAGTATGATAATTCTTGCTGCAAGTCATATATGCTGCCTGTATAAGTTTTCATGGATAGTAATGGTTACTTGCAGTTTTGGCCCTTGTTGTTACTTTTTTAGGAAGAATAAGTTCCATTTCCAAATATTCAGAAAATCTCAGGGCTGTTTTTCCCTTTTTATAAATAGACAAGTAAATGGCCACATTAGCACTTGCACTTCAAAGTGAGCCGAGGACATTTATAAAATGTCACAGCTTGGGGTTAGTGCTCTTATTTTTGACATTTGACCTTCAGATTTTTCTTCTTAATTGTGTGTTTGCTGCCGCATTGCCACATACAGGAATTTAAGGTCAGATGCTTTTCTTTCCTGTACTGCTATAAGAGATAAAGTCCGAAAGTTTTAAATATTTCTGGTATTATGTGTTTTCCAAGCCTACGGGTTCAAACTTCTTAAATCTAGAGAAGTCTTCTGCTCAGGCTGGTTGTCCTTGTCTTCTGTATTATGTTATCATCATCCTAGAAAATAACTGTAAGTCCCAATTACAAATTCTTTGGTAACTTTCAAGGGGTGATTTGAAATTAAGCCACAGTTCTGGGCCTGGGAGCTAGCTCAGGGGAAATAAGCACTTGCCTAGCAAGCCCAGGGCCTGAGTCCAATCCCCGGTTCGGGACACATAAAAGAAGTGACTGAGTAAAGTCTCAGTTACGTTGTACTAACCATGATGTCCAGTTGTGGAAGGTAGTCTAGAAATGTTAGGAAACACAACTGACCAAATTGTATCCTTTTATTAACAGCTGAAATGACTTCATGTGGGTACCTACCCCTAGGGCTGACAATACTTGAGTTGGATAATAGCATGTGGCATGAATTTGATGAAACATATTATCAAAATCTGGACAAAAATAATTTTTTAAAGCTGTTGGAGACATCTAGGGAATTGGAACTAGTCAAACAGAGAAGTTGACTATAGAAAACTGAAGTAAAGAAACATACTAAAGAGTGACAACATACATTTGGGCAGTCTGGGGTGGCAAAGATTCTTCATAGACATCAGGATACCTCTAAGAAAGACAAGCAAATATATACACAAAAATTTGTTTTTTGAGAATGGAGAGTTCATCATATTCATGACCTTGTGGTATTTAGTAAAGAAAAATTATGGAAATCTTTGGAAAGTGAATAATTTATACTAAAAATAAGTTAAGGCTTAGCGTGTTAGTTATAAAGTTAGGCTTAAAATTCAAATTCATGAGCTGGACATAGTTGCACATTCCTATAGTCCCAGCATTCAGAAGCCTGAGGTAGGAGGATTGCTGGGAGCTCGAGGCTGTATGGTGAGTTGAAGGCTAGACTGGAGTACATAGCAAGACACTGTCTCAAACAAAAATTCCCAATTCACTACTTTCTGGCTCTAAATCTGTATTTATTTTATCTGAATAATGTTCCTACTCTTCATTTAATACTGTCACCTGATGTCAAATAGAACATAACAGCTTCATTTGAACCATATTATTAAATATTTTAATCTTTACTCCTCATTTTCATGGTGAAATTTTTAGGGTGGAAATTCCTGCTAATTTTTAAGTCCTGTCAAGGACATAACCATTTTCTCCAGATCTGATATGTAGTAAACGGTCAAAAATGATTTATTGAAATTAAAACTTGAAAGACACTCAACATGTCTCAGATATTATCAAGATCTCTCTACAATCAGCCCTGGTTATTCAAATGTAACCCCAAGTATCTTGCTGAAGTGTGACAAAACTTTTCTTATTTTTTGTAGATAGTGTCTGAAAAGTTTAGGGGCTCTGGAGACAGTATCTGAATTTGCAACTTGATTCTCCTACCTCATAGCTGTGTTAACTTTAGTAGTTCACCTCTGATGCCTATGCTTTTGAGTGGAAGCAGTTGATATTAATAGATTTGGTGTATGACATAAGTTGTTGAAAATTACTTTTGATGGCACCAGGACAATGATTAGTGCTCAATAAATGTAAGCTATTTTAAGGGGTCTGTCAAAGTTTTATTTTTATTTTTTTTGTTAGTCAACACTGCCCCTATTTTTTATTTCTAGTAAATGGGAAGAGGTCTGCCTCAAATTGTGTATGACTCATAGACTAAAATAAAAAAGCCTCCAATATGGATGTGTATATGTGGGTGTGGTAGAATGACTGGATACCTACCTCCCTTTCTTTCTTTTTTGGCGGAACTGGGGATTGAACTCAGGCCCTTGCACTTGGCAGCCAAGTGCTTACTCTACTGAACTATCTCCCTGGCCCATTGGACATCTCCCTTGACTGGAAACAATTTGATAGCTTTCCTACTTTGGAAAAGGTCTTTCTTGAAATGATCAGCTAATAGGTGTTTTAGGCCTTGGGATGCATACGATCTTGGTTGCAGTTATTCAACATTTGTTATAGTATGAAAGGAATCATATATAATAGGCAAACAAGTGGGTGGGCCTCTCTTTCAATAAAACTTTATCAGCAAAACCAGGCAATGGACTAGATATGGTCCAAGGTGTATTGTTTGATAACTTCTCCTCTAACCAACCATGAAAACAGTACTTGCCTAATGGATATGAAGCTGGGATCATTGTTCTCTAGATGTACCTTGAACATTAGTATTTAATCAAGGGACTGCTATTCTACCATTCTGACCAAAATTCTTCATTTTTGAGTTGGAATGAATGCTTTATAAAATCTCTTAACGACTATTTCCCAACTAACTCTTAGTACATAAGGGCCTAGAAATTCCATGTAGCAAAACTAAAATTGCTCATTTTTAAAGAAAATAAAAGTAGTGAAAAAAATTAGGAATGATACAGAACTGTACTAAACAAAATGATAGGAATTCAACTACAGTTGTTATATTTCATATCCTTATCTTCAAATTAGTTCTAAGATTACAAGAAATAACCATGCAAATTGTTCAAAAAATTAAAAAAAGAGAAAAAAAACCATTAACTTTCTTTTCAGTAGAACAGTAGAGATCAGCTGTAAAATTTTCCAAGCTCATATGCATATATTATATACATATATCATGTATTATATTATTCTCTCTCTCTCTCTCTTTCTCTCTTTATCATCCTAGTTTTTCCTTTTACTCATGGTAGTTTTTCCTTCCCTTTTAAGTTTCTTTGCCTTACACAATATCTACTGTTCCTCTTGGACTTCGTTTATTCTTTCAAATCAAATCAGTGTGGAAATTCCATCCCCCCAATAAAGTAGCCTTGGAACTCCCATCCAATCAATTGGAACTCCCATTCCATTCTTTGGAATTTTTCCAGAAGAACTGAAAACATTATACCACAGTGATATATGTGCACCCATGTTTGTAGCAGTGCAATTTGTCATAGATAAATCTTGGGAACAACCCAAATGCCCATCAACTGAGGAATGGGGAAAAAGGCAGTAGTTTTATACAATGGAGTATCACTCAGGTATTAAAATAGGTAAACTCAATGCTTTATGCATAAATTTCTGCAACTAGAGATCACACTCATAAGTGAAATAAATTGTAACCCACATGTGCAAACATTGTATTGTCTCCCTACAATTACTGTTGTGTTAGGACTTCTAAACTTCTCTTTCCCCTTCTTCCAATGACATTGATTTGACTGTACAAACTTTTCTCTTTTTCTTTGCTTATTTGGTTATTTTGAGATTTATAATATTGAGTAAGTGGAAAGAGGCCACTATAGGAAGATAGCAGGGAAAAGCTTTCTAAAGTTGGTGAAAATAGCTCTGTGAATGGTTCCAAAATGAAAAACGGGGGTTCTTCTATAAAGTGTGAGAAAAATGGAAGGCAAATAAAGAGGCATATACATTCCTTTCCTATGTTTAAAAAATGCTAAGAAGATGGTTTTCATTTGTATTAGTTATAGGTTGTATCTTTATTCCACAGTATTTTCATATTGAAACACATGCATGATTGATTCTTACTTATTATATAATATTATTGTAGTACTTTTCTAGGTTGCGCATTAACAAGGCCAATGCTGTTGAGGTCTGTAGTGGGTATAATTATGAATTTTAATAAGCTATCTATTGTTTGAGGGATAGCTTAGTTATTTAATTTAAAAGTGACAGCTAGCAGTCTGGGAAGTTATACCAAATTAAGAAAGGGTTCCATCCTAAATGGGATAGTGCTAGCAATAGTTCCTGTAAAATGCGATGTCCTTAACTCAAAATATGTAATCAAGTTTCATCTCTCAATTGAGTTGCTGCACTCTTCCCATAGCTCACCGATCTTCCTTCTTTCCTTCCTTCCTTCCTTCCTTCCTTCCTTCCTTCCTTCCTTCCTTCCTTCCTTCCTTCTTTCTTTCTTTCTTTCTTTCTTTCTTTCTTTCTTTCTTTCTTTCTTTCTTTCTTTCTTTCTTTCCAGGAATCAAACTCATAATCTCCTGCTTGCGAGGAGGTAGACATTGCTGCTGAGCTAAATCCAAAACTCTTTCTATGATACCTAATTTCAATGACAACACTGAAAGGTTAGTGATTGTTATGATTGTTATTATTATTAATTTGTCTTTTTGAGATAGAATTTTGCTGTGCAGTACAGGCTGACCTTGAATTCACTGTATAGCCCAGGCTGCTCTCAAACCCAGAGTGATCCTCCTCACTCAGCCTCCTGAGTGCTGTGGTTGCAGGTGTTCACCACCATGTCCTGAAAGATTTTTTCTAATTAATATTTGAATTTTTTTCTGGTACTGTACATGCCTTGTAAATTTCTAGTCACTAGTTGTTGTTAAAGTTTCATTTCTTTAACCTTACATTGTTAGTCTTGCAAATGTTCAGAAGACTTCAGTGGGATTCCAGCACTTGAAGGTGGCTTAAATGTGTGCTCTTGTCTTGCAATGATTCACAGCAGTTTCCCAGCACCAAGCCTTTAAAACTTCTTTTTCATAGCAATAAGCCTATTCAGCACATTGGACAGCGCCTAACAATAAATGTCTGATGGCTGGTCACAGAGAACGACACAGATTTATTACTCCCTGTAATAAGTACTAAATTTTTTTTTAAAAAATCCTAGGCATAAAGAAACTAAACAAAACCTAATAAAATCAGCCAATTGGGTAAAGTCTATGATCCATTGTAGGATGGTGTTTTATTTCATGTTTATAGGAAACACAGTATTGCTCATTTTCAGGGGAAGTCTAAGCACAATATTAGTTACTATCATGCTTTACACTCAGTTCAGTTTCATATGGATAATGGGAAGAAGACCCACTGAAACACTTAAAATTAATTCATTCTTTGGGTCACAGGCTGTCAGCCAGAAAACAGACCTGAGAGTCTCTTTTTTCTGAGTTCACCTCCAGAACTCTCCTCTAGTGTAAGAAAGTAAGGACTTTAAAAATATTTACTTATAGATTAAACTTTTATTTGTCATGGGGAAGGTTAATAGTGTTTAGGAAGAAAGCAAAACCCCAGGCTCACTCTTGTTATACACTAGCTGATATTGACACACTTTCACATTCTTCTGTCTCCGAAATTAACCTGTTTTATCAAATGTGAACAGTATTCTGCATGGTGGAATATAGTTCTCCTCTATGGATAATAGGAACTAAAGTAGACACAAATATTGAAGGGGTGATTGTTTATTTAGAAATGTATGATAGTATGGATTTTTGAACCAAAATATTGTATTTATGAACGTATGCCTTTTTAAAGGAGAAAGTTATACTCTTGTTTCTCTTCATATCTTATAAATCTTTTCCTTTTTAAGGAAAAAATTAATCATTTATTTATTTATTAATCATTTGTTTATATGTTTATTAGGTATGGGCAGCAAGCCTGGGTTCAGTGGCCAGCACAGTGCACCTGGGGTTCCCTGGGCTGGCACAAAATGCAGTACTGAGGGTTGCACTCGGGTCCTTGTGCTTGCCAAGCAGGTGTTTAGAGAGCCAAGCTACTCTGCAGCCCTGCATACCTTTTAATTTTGTTCTCAACTTTCTTCCTATTATTATCATCATTAAAAGTAAAACATGTAAATCTAAGAATGAAAAATTGTCTATTAGGCACAGATTGTTGTATTTAATAACTACTGCATTGCTCTTAGCCTGAATGAGCCAGAGATATATGTGCATAAAGTACCAAAAAAATCTGATTTAGAAATTAAGCAATCCTGCTATCTCATACCTTACTGAAAAAGTTATGATCTGAAAATATCAGAGCTATTTCTTCTGTTCGTTAGTTTATGAACTTAATAGTTTTATCATTTTGGGGGAGATGGCTTCATTTGTATTTGTGTGGGGAAGGCAGCCATTGTCATGTCTGCCACTTAATGTGAAGTTTTCCAACAGAAGCAAAATATCGCCTAACACTTTTGTTTGTGCATCAAATTGTTTGCAAACAGAAGCATTCATGAAGTATTATTGTAGTCTTATAATCAGTCCATAACAGCAAAAAACAAAACCTATGGCAATAGATAATGTACATATTTGTTGGGGATAAGGAAAAAAAAACTTATAATCCCTTGTTGTACCATGTTGATATTTTAACTGACTTGGATGTTTGCTTAAGTTACTAATTTTCTTATATATCTTATGCAATTTATAAATAATCAAGAGAGAAATATACATATATATTCATATGTTCAAAATATTGCACATTTTAAAATATGTGAATTGTCATCTTGATATTTAACTAATGTCTACAGATCAGATCTGTTTTAGGATTTAGAGGTTCTATTATAAAGCAATATTGGAAATTGTGCCCTCCTGCTTGGGTACCTTTGGACATAAGTAATTCATTTTTTGCATCAAAGCCTGACTGACTCAGTGTAGTTGAGGTGAACAATGTCCATTTGATTTATATTTGGCAGGTAGTATATATTTGCTTATAGGATGCATTTCTACAATTGTAATTATGTTTTTAAGAATAAAAATATTTCACATTAGGAAACAGCATAGGTGTTACTGGATGCTTCAAGCTGTGTAATGGAAGTGAGGATTTCTTTTTTATGGCCCATGGTTTCTATGAATAGAATTAACCAGACACCAATTATCACCTCATTGAAAGGATAAGTCACTGTGACATCTACAGCTGAGATCAAACTCATTGCTTTTGCAATGCAAATTAATTAGAGTTGGAGAGAGCTATATTGAAGGGCTAGGAAGCACTGCAGATTTGAAAAGTCTATATTTCAAGCAACTCAGAGGAAAATGTGTTCCAATTAGTTTGTAATGTTAATGTGCAATAATCTTATTTATATAAAAGTGCTTTAAAGAAGCAGTTTTGAAAAGTATCAAAAGAGCTATAAAATTGATGTGCTTTTGTGATGCCTGTAATTGAAGGGGTATACAAAGTTGGAAAGTATATTATTTACTTATTTTTAATTGCTGTAGAGGCGCTACAAAATGGTTTATCTTTACTTGAAAGCCTGTGTTCCTGGGTCATGAATAAAGAGACATGACTGGCTTCTCACCATAGCTGAGAAACATACCAGATAAATGTGCCTACCAACCTATTTGGACACAGCAGTAGGCATTACCATCTGCTCCCAAATATGCAGCACCTCTGTAGCTCTTCCATTTTGGCACCACAATTTATGGAGAAGAGCATGATGTCCTAAGATACACTGATTTCTGAAAAGTGTCTTGAAATCCTTTCTGTGGTGACAGAGTTGTATAAACAGCTGGACTTGCTTCAGCAAGCACTATACTGTTTTCCTCAGGGGACACCATCCCTACCTCCTTCAATGTTGGGGCAGGGTGACATGACCCAGAAAATGTAGCATCCTATTGGAATGAGCAGACAGACTGAAGACTGTGATCCCCACTTATATCCTTTGTTTGTTTGTACCAGAAAATAAAAAAGAACAAAACATAAATTTTATGATAAAAACAGAGAACAGTACTAGCATTGTTACTGGTAAGATAAAATACCCTGAGAAAACAGAATCCATAGACTGAAGGGAATGTTCCTGTCACAGAGACATTTCTAGGCAGGTCCATCTTCAAAATTATGCACTGATAATTATACATAATGAGACTCTTTAGTAAATTCACAGTGGTGCAATATATAATTCCTAATCTTTAAGTGTCATTGATCTTATAATACCAATTTTGATTTCTCTAATTGCACTGAGCTTATCATGAACAGAAACTTGATTGCTGAAGAATTTACAATGTATGAACTTGATTTCACATAAATATAGTAATCTAGATATGGAAACAGAGTTATTTTGTTCATTTTTATTGTATCTGTTCATTTAGAAAGAATGAAAATGGGAAACATGTTTAAGTGACTTATGTCAGAGTATGTATGAAGACAATATGACATTTGGAACAATTAGCCATCGTAAAACATGAAATACTAGCAAGCAAACGGAGCATCAGCAAATGAACAATGATGAGGCAGTAAACTAGCACTTTAGATATTATGAAGAATCCTTCAGCATGCCCTGAGCTGAAATAGATGTTCGAGTTCCTTTAAATTTTAGGATACTATCTCATTTTTCTTATAGTTAAGAAGACAGATAAGTCTTTATTATAGCAAGATGCTTTTTTGGTGTCAGTGTTATCAAAATCCACATATATGATGAGCATCCTTCCCTTGCCACTGCTGAAATTAAGAATGAGGTTGGAGGGCAGAAACAGAAGATATTTTTGATGCATTAATGAACTAGCAGAGCAGAAGATCATGATACGACAAAGCACTTGCATAGAATTGTCAGGGTGGACAGTGTACAAACGGAAAATATTAAGAGAATTGTTATCTTCTGCAGCACTTGATTTAAAAATTTCAAGAGCGTTAAACCCATACTATGCTAAACAAACAATGTGAAGCACTGCAGACTTGAAACCTGACGCACACTTGTCCCTGACATGTGCTCCCCCATGAGTGTTCCTGAAGAACCATGACCATCGCAGATGGGTGGTGAATGGGAATACTTTTACTTTAAAACTTGGTGTAGGAGAAAATTATTTCCTAATCGTACCTATAGAAAATCTTAGAATCATTTAACATTTTGTTTTTTTCTACACCAACCATCATAAGTAGTTGAAATAAGTACTGATATTTTCTAAAGTACTAGGATGTAAGGCTATATTAGTATTCCATGTGAAAAGAAAGAAAAAAAGTAACTTTTTAGGTGTTGACTTGATCAAAAATGAATCATCTGTCAGGGTGAAAATCCACTAGTTAGTGTAAGCATATAGGACAGCCTTTCAAACAGACCCATAGGCTGGAACTTTTGTATAAATCTTGGAAGATCATAGGCAGAACTTTTACTATCTATGTTTTATAAATATCTAAATTATGAGTGCTGTACAATTTTAATGCCATTTTATTTTTAAGGAAATTTAACCGCAGATTATTTCTTGTCATCTAGAGAGGAGAACATAAAGAAATCACTTTGCATCTGTACTTCTTTTTGAATTTTCCATTCTGGGACCACCAACAGGCAGTATCTGCACAGGGCAGTGATCTAAGCAGGAGAAAATGGCCAATTTGAGTTACTCAACCAGAAGCACACTGCTTGAACTGTGGCTTCTTCCAAGTCACCAAGAGGTGACTGCCAGTGAAAGGCATTGAGTGACGTGGCTGCCGGCCACTTGGCCCTCACCAGCAGGGAAACCAGACCTGTTCCCACAGCTTAATCACATCCATCAGGAAGCTAACAGCTCACTCTCATGGAGTTGGTGCTGAAAGTCTTGTTTTCCCATCACGGTTGCTTATTACATAGATAATTTAGCCCATGTAGAAAACACTTACCAGTGACAATATCAACTTGAGTAAACAATGTCTCAGTTACTTTTTCTCATTGCTGAGACCAAATGCCCAACACTCACATGTTAAGGGAAGAAAAGTTAGTTTGTCTCAGTTTGTAGAGGTTTCAGTCCATAGTTGGCTGGCTCTGTGACAGGTTGGTGTGGCAGAGATATTACAGAGAAAAAAATGGTTTCTGACAGCCAGATGACAGAAAAAGCAAGCAAGGCAAGCCTCTTTCCATCCTTCATTTTATATCTAGGCTCATGGGATTAGAACAGTGTCACACCAATCAGTGGACTGATTTTGTAACCTCGTGTTAATCCTGGCATCCTTAAACCCTAGGATTATACTATGAATCAATCACATACTCTAGATGCAGCCACTTCTAAAAAGCCCCGCCTATGACTGCATGAGCCAGTGAGGGCTCATCTAGACATAGCCATTGAAAGCAGCCAGCAAGTGGTATATGATCATTTGCAGAGGTCCCTACTGGTCCTACGAATACTGGGGAAACAGTACATAACTCCCAACCTGCTAGATATCATGTATGCTGAGTTTCTAGAAATGGAAGGGCGAATTGTAAGAAACAATGAGTAGGAAAATTAATTGGATATGGGAATGTGGAATAAGAATGGGGACTAGGGATAACTCCTGTCAATAAAAATGGGGACTAGGAATAACTCCTGTGCCAGGTGAGGTCACAAATGGCTTCCAAGTGGGCTCACTTTCCTAAGAAATTTTTACAGACTAAAATCAGGAGGTGAAAACAACATGATCAAAAATATAATCAGTCAATAAGATTGCAATCAGAGCCACTTGGCTGCTATTGATCTAATAGTACTAAGGGCATATGGATGACATTATTAACCATCGTTGGTAATCTATAATTTCAGTTCTTGTCTTGAATCTTACTCTTAGTAGGTGGAGGAAGATGGCCCACTCCTAAGGAGATAATGGTTTATGTACATAGGAAATCTCAAAAGGGTGGCATCAATAATCTCAAGCTTCGCTTTATCCCATAGGAAAGTGTGTAAATCTGGCTATTGTGACTTTGGTCTTCAGATGTGCCTCCTGCCTCAGCTGTGATGTGTTCTCTTCTTCTGAAGTGATGTCCACTGGAGCCTAGCTCCATGGATACTGCCTCAGATAGTTTTACCTAACTTGGCTGTCACTAGAACAAAGCATCAATTAATATTTGTAGAAAATCAAGTTGATGGAGACTTCTCCCTCTATCTTTGGATATAATGTCTGTGAAAAGTATGAGACACAAAGAAAATAGTTACATAAGAAAAATTAATCAGTAGCTATTTATATTTTGAATTCTAAGGCTATGAATTGAACAAACTGATTTTTTCCCCAAGTAGAAAGCAAAAGGAAGTAACAGTACATGGCTTCTTCTTTCAGTTTGTATTATTCCTTGTTACTGTTTTATTCTGAATCTTATTGTGAAATCTTCTCGTAATCCAGAAGATCTAAAATACATTTCCTCTACAGTACTATTTTTCCAAATCAAAAATTCTTAGCTCTTTTGCAGTTCTCTTCCCAGTGACTAGTATTCCAGGTTATGATTTTGTCTTTGTTTACCTTATATAAGTTTTAAAATCAAATCAACAGTACCTTCTATTGGTGTATCCTCAGATGCAATTTGAGAAAAAGAGCTTAAGGAAATTCAATTACTCCTAACTATTATTATAGAAGATAGCTGAGTTTCTAGATAGAGATGCTATAGGCAGTGAGACAGGGCCAAACCTTTGGGGCAGTTATAGCAATTGTAGGTAGAGCCACATTCATTGAAGCCCAGGCCTCAGGACAAAGATGGAATGACTGTGTCTACATAGACAATAATGATTGATATTCTAAATCGACAACAGTCATTCCAAGAAAAGCCCTTCTTCTTTAGCACAGCCTCTGCCTTATAAGAAAAAAATAGAAATGTGGCAACAAACTTTCTGTAATGTTTGTAGGTGCCTACACTTCTTTAAAAGTGTAAACAAACAGAAAGAAGATGCACATGAACTCCTTTTGCTTTCTACTTGGGAAGAAAATCAGTTTGTTCAAATTATAGCCTTAATTTCTTAGAATTCAAAATAAAAATAGCTACTGATTAATTTTTCTTATGTAACTTGTACATGACTTTCTTTCCCTTTGGATCAACATTACCTAAGTGAGTATACATGTAATCACATTGGTTTCCCGTAGTACTGTCCTTGCTTATTCCTGTCTCATGATTGTATATCCATATTGAGATTTAGTTCCATAAAATTTCCTTTGAGAAGTAGGCTCATGAGAAACTAATTTTCTGGACCCCCTCTTGTCTTTCTTAGGCAGGAGCGATCTTTTCTTCACTAAGTATTTCCTGCTCTTAACCTCCTTTGCTCTTCAGTATTCATCCTTTGATTTTGAGGAACATGAACTTGAGGTGTTGGGCATCTAACAGGTGAGGAGTGCTGGTAGCCCCCCTATGTCTTTTAGAGGCCCTTTATCATTCTTATACCCATGCTGTTTTCTGAAGTTTCTCAGGCTGATGCTTTAGAAACAAAAAAGATACTTCAGATTTTTGCTATAGTTAGAATGGGATAGTCTTGGAATAGTATTACAGAGTGAAAGCAAATGTTCAAATGTTATATTAGTTTAATGAAGACAAACCTTTAAAGGAAGTAAATAACGGACCCTAGGAGCACCTGGCTTATATAACATAAAAATAATATGGGAAAAATCTTTGATGAGAGTTTTTTTTTTTTCTTCAGCACTGCCTTTGCCTTATAAGAAAATAGAAAAAAAGTGACAACAAACTTTCTGTAATGTTTGTTGGTGCCTACCTCTTTCTTTCAAAGAGGCAGGATTTCTTCCCCATTCAAAGCCAGGTCTTCTGTAAATTTGTTCTGATACTGTAAAAACTTCGACTATCCAGTAAATCAGGTTTTGGTAATTTATTTTTTTCTGTAAATGGCTAAACAGTAGATATTTTGGATTCTGTTGACCAGTCTTTTTCATCACCATGTAGCTCTACTGTTTTGGCATTAAAGTAGCCTGACAGCAGTGAGCATCTTGAGAACAGTCATGTTCCAAGAAGACATTATTAATGAATAATGAAATCTGAAATTCATATGATTTTCTTTATTTCATTTCATTTTCATTTTCTTTGTATTTTAGGGAAGAGTCTACAGGGTGCTCAGGAGCTCACTACAAGATTGGCCTCATAGTGATCCACCCCTTTACAGTTTGCCAAGAGCTGGGATTACAGGCCTGTGCCACCACGCCCAGTCTCACTTGCCATTATAGTGCACCCTGGGGGCAGGGCTGGCACAGATTCTGGCCCCTGCACCTACTTGCAGGCGCTTTAATCCGCTAGGCTATTTGGCTGGCCCTCATATAATTTTCATATGCCATAAAATCTTACTATTTTTTGGAATATTTTCCTCAAACATTTAAACACATAAGAACCATTTTTAGTTCATAGAGCCAGTTATAACAGAAAAGAAGGTAAACAGATACTGTACTAAGGTGAACTTTGCCATGAGACAGCATGGTGATTGCTGAGATGCACAGTAAAATATGGGTTGCTAAACATGCCGCTCTTGTTCAGGTCAGTGCTTTTTAAAGCTGTTTAATGGTATCATGTTGTGTGGAAAGAGTCTTTTTCCAAAGATGCTTGGTCCTATTGTCACTTTTTACTGAATGCCAGAGCTGTCTGCAGAATGAGGGCTGGAAGAAGCCTGTTGAACAGTATCTTGCTAATGCTCCTAGAAGCAAGAGCTAGAAGATTCGTCCTCATGCCAGTTGTGTTGAATTAGATGGTGCTCAATGCCATTTTGGTTGCTTCCTGCTTATTAAATTACGCATTCATCCATTTATTTACTTGGTCTTTGTTT
Source organism: Ctenomys sociabilis (assembly GCA_004027165.1). Taxonomy (NCBI): domain Eukaryota; kingdom Metazoa; phylum Chordata; class Mammalia; order Rodentia; family Ctenomyidae; genus Ctenomys; species Ctenomys sociabilis. The sequence goes on along the minus strand of PVKA01020202.1, from coordinate 14,472 downwards.
TGTTGATTCTGTCATTCCACATTAAATGTCAAATGGTTTTCTAAGCACTAGGAGCAACCAAGCTAGATATGATTACCAAATTTCGAGAATCACTAATAGCTTGGAGACAAAATGCTTACTACCTTCTATCCTAGTGAGTGTGAGGTACAAGAACAGAATTGCAGGACACCATGGAAGAGAAAGAGAATGGAGAAAGTGATGAGGAATTCTTCACAGGAAACACCAGTTTACAGACTTGCATAGGAACCCTTACTGCTAAGAGCCCGAGTTGTTAGATGTACTACTTGTCTATAAAAGAGCGTAGCACTCTATGGTCACAGATTTTAGGAATGAAAGATATCTTAATGATAATTTGTTTGGGATTTCATGTTTGTTTGTTTTTCAAATGTATTTAGTTGTTGCAGGGTCTCACTATACAGCTCAGACTCATGGTGATCCTACTGCTTTCAGCCTCCCCAGCACTGGGATCACAGGCGTGAGCCACTGTGCCCCAGACTTTGACTAGCTCAGCCCATCCTGGGGGTGGGGCTGGCAAAGTATGTGGTGCTGGGGATTGAACTGCAGTCCTTGCACTTGCCTAAGCTTGCCTAAACAGGTGCTTTACTCTGCTGAGCTATCTCGCTGGCCCCTCCATGTTCTAACTGATTAGGAAAAAGTGGTCTTGAAAAGAGAGAAGTCCAAGGTCATTAAGTCTTTAAGATGATTTTATTAGTGCGATCTTGTGCCAGTTCAGCAGTTTCTGCTGCACTAAGCCTTCCTTGCCTCTTCTTTAGCTTTTTACTGATTATACATTGTTTGTTCCCTTTCTATGCAAATTCTTTAAGTCAACTGGCAGAGCTCTTATCTTTTCTTCAGTAATTCCTTAATGACTATCGTTGGTAAAATTGAGAAAATGCAATTGGAAATAATGCTCCAACGATGTTCTCTATTTTGTGTGTTTTCTGCTGATCTGAAGTAACAGCACAATTGCCTCAGCTCTCAGACTCAGCATATTATGTTCTTCATTCCAGGTTACTTCATAAATTGCAATTATCATCATTTGTGGTGCTCACAAGATTATAGGTGACTGAGTACTTCATCAACTCAGATCAGAATTTCCCATGGCACAAAACAAAACACTTGTATAATGATCTAGGAGAGGGGATTAAACACCCTGAACGAGAGAGCTATACGCTGAAAATGTTCAGGGGATTATCAGTTTAGCTTTTCAAATCCGTTCAACTGAAGTGAAATTGATATGGCTCTACTTAAGTTTCATTACCATTGCGGGGGGGGGTTAAACTTTTTCAGCTCTGACTTTCTACTATGCAAAGCTTCTGCTAATCCTAATGCTAGAGAGCAAGATCTGCATTCTCTGTTGCTCACACCACCTGTGTTGTCTGAGTTATGCTTGGGTGGGGGAAAGAAATGTATATTCCTAAGGCATAACCTCCCTGGACTAGCAGGACCTTGCTGTTTTCTGTGTTCCTTTAGGACATCATTCTCAATGTGCACTCCATGGCTGGGATTCCTAGAAGAATCTGAGAATTTCACATACAAATGACAGTTTCCCTCACTGTAATTTTTACCACTTAATAGGTCATCAAATCCTGGGACTTTAGAGACATTCATATTTTAATGCATACTGAAACCAATGAAATAGTCATTATTATCAGCATGCCTCTCAATCTGCAGTGAAGGGAAGTGCACAGAATTTGGATGTTAAGGTTATAGTAATACCAGTAACAATCCCAAGGATTGGTGTACATTACTTGTCCTAGGGATTTTTTTAAAGTGTGGTAGATTGCTAATTTATTTGTCTAGCATCTATAAGAGTTATGATTCTCATTCAGAAACTATAAAATATATTCAAATCTATGCCTATGTCACAACTAATTAAAGAGTATGAACCCAAGCAATCTTCTGGGGAGCTCGTGTACATAAAGTGCTCACTACAGGTAGGCTTTTATAAAAGGCAGCAAGTGGAGCAATGTCCATCTCTGTTTCAAATCTATTCTATTCCATAGACAAAAGAATTTCATCTTCAGATACCTTCCTTACTTTCAGAAGCACATTGTTAGCTAATAGGATTTAAGAATTGATTGATTAAACACTGTTTGATGGATAAATATTCACTGATTGCTATTCAATGCATAATAGTTGTTCTTTATCCATATATATATATATATATTTTTTTTTTTTTTCTGGAAAAAGAGCCTATAATTTTGCCCATGGGTTGCAATTGTTATGTTGTATCCCTCCTTGTCTTTAAAAAAATATTTCAACATAGAGCAACATAATTGTGCGTGTGTATTGATGTATCTATTAGGCATGATCAGCTGGCCTAATTGAGAGAAAATATTCCATGGATTTCTACCATTTCAACACTTTAGGCAAAAGCCCATTTTATATAGTAGGCACTTTAGTTAGCTATCATTATTATTAATATTCTTATATTTGACCAACATCAGGGAGTTTGCTGATTATCTTAATGGATTCACATTTCATTGGTATTGAAATAACGAAAATAACTACTATGCAGGCTTTCCTGTGCTTGCAGATGTGAGGTATGAGAATCCAGGGACCCGATGCTCCCATCTTTGGTAGGCATCAAAGACCTCACTTTCAAATGGTCTGCTGCAATCTACCCACTGAGCGTACTTGTGGCCACACTGAATCCTGCTGATAAAATATGAGTTGCAGTTGCCTCAGGGACTTGTTTATTCCTGCAGGTGTGAAACACTAGAAAAATACTGAATAAATTATGCACTTATTTGTCAATGTTTAGATTATGATCATATGTCATAGGTTAGCCTAGTTTTAGTGTGACTTGATTGTTTTATGTGTGAACTTGTTTTAGTGGGAGTTGGGGAGGATCTGCTTAAAAGCCTACTGTGACTTCTGTATAAGAATTTTTATGCACTATAAGAAAACTACAAATTGCGAATAATCAATTGCATTCCATACGTTGGAGTAAGAAGCTTGTGTGTGCATGATATGTGTGATCACATGCATATGTCAGTATGTACACACACATACACACACACACACACACACACACACACACACACACTGAATAATAGTGAATTAGGGTAGATGTGGCACGAGATAGACTAGAACCGCCAACTGTTTCTACATGGGATGACTTGCCCTTGTTCCTTGGGTTGAAAATGTTTTCATCTACCAATTTTCCTGAATTTCTTACTGGTCATTGGCCATTTGTCTTGCCTCAGAGATGGTTATATTGTCTTTATGATATTCACTGAACTACAGTTGTTCATACTCTCGTCTCCTTCAGGATTGATGTCTGCACTGCTCTCCCTCCAGTCCACCTCTTCAGCTGACATGCCTTTATTTGTTCTTTCAAAGCCTGTGGTTGTACATATTGCTTTGGAAAAATTTTGTTTAAATTCTTGTACTTTCCATGTGTGACAAATGTTCACTGCTTATCCATGAAAACTTCCATCATTTTTACAAGTTCCATGAGTTCCCCTTCTTGCTTCCAATATTGCTATGCTTCTTCCTTATGTCTCTCAAATGATAATTTTTTTTTTTTTTTTTTTTTTTTTTTTTTTTTTTTTTTTTTTTTTTTTTTTTTTTTTTTTTTTTTTGTCTTTTTGAGACAGGGTCTCACTATACAGCTTAGGCAGGCCTTAAGCTCACTTTGTAGCTCAGGCTGGTCTCAAACTCACAATGCTCCTGCCTATCTTATAAGTAATGTAAGAATACCTTTTGTGAACTGGAAGGATTTATATAACCACCATTGCTTTAAACCTTACTTTTTTGCATTTGATTACATAAATGAAGTCTTTTTTCCTCAGAATTATATTTCTTAATTTTTCCTCCCTGCTTTTTTTTGTTTTCTTCTCTGGATTTAGCTATGATCTCTTTCAAATAGCAGTCAAGATAGATTGTGGAGCCAAGAGCAATTTTTGTTTAGCACAGAAGAGTAAATAAATGTAATGAATACTGCACCTAGTTTAGATAGACTGGGCTCTGTTATGATAAAAAATGATCAGTAGTGTTATAGCTTGCGTATAGCTGTAGCCTGAAAAACTCATGAAGTGATAGATGGGATTTTTCCAGAGGTAGATGGATAAGTGTGTGTGAAGCTGGTATTGATTCATGATGGAATGAATGGTAGGATCACTTGTACTAGGATTAATGGTGTGAGTGCTCCCCATTGGGAGTAGCCTGGATAAGATACAAAGAATACATAGAGCTGAGGTTGTTTCCCTTGTTGCTTTGTATAGTTTATCCACTATATATTGTTTATCCTCTGAGATATCTGTCTACCATGCCACTTGAAGACAGCTGACTAGGGATTGAATTCTCTACAAATGTGAGCTAAAGATATTTTTCCCTTTTTACTTTGGGTGTTGGGTAGTTTGTCTGAGAAACAAGAGAAAAATAATGAAGACTCAATGGGGTACCAGAGAAGTGGAGCTGTTGTTGTGATTGTACCTGACCATGTGGTCTAGGAACCTTTGGAATTGGCTTGTGGGAATGGAAACAGTTAAGAAAGATTTGCAAATGCTACTTGAAGAGGCAGAGCTGGAACACTTGAGGCTATATTTGAAGGGAGATTCTGGTCAGAGCTCAGAAGACCAGAAGTTGGAAGAAATGGTGCTGGTAAATACCAGCCTCAGGGAGTTTCTGCTGGAAAGAAGAACTACATAAGTTGTTGGACTCCAGATAGTGTGAGTTATCCTTGGCAGAACATTTGTGTCCAGAGGCTTTGCCTTAAAAAGAGATTAATGGTGGTCAATTAATTAATTGATCTGGCAGAAGAAATTTAACAGAAGAATTTATCTTGCAAAAGAAATTTCAAGACAGTATAATATGAGGTGGCAGCCTATTGGGGCTTTTAACAAGATTTATGTTGAGAATCAAGAGCAGAGAGCTCCCCAAAATGATGTAAAACACTTTGAGTTTAGCCAGGAAGGACACTGTAGGCCCTCAAAGATGGAAGAGAGGAGAATTTTGTTGCTTAAAATACTAGCAAATAAAAGCCAAATGTTTCAGAAGAAGACAACAGAAAAGAAGGCCTAAGGACATCAGGAATCTACCAATTGCAGCCTTAGAGTTGTAAGGGAGAAAGACTTTTCTTTGAGAAGTGAGCCCTAGAGAACCATGATCGAGAATGGTGGCAGCCTAGGAAAGTTGCTCCTTGCAATAAGATTCAAAGTTTTCAGTGATCTATGCACTTGACCCTCATGGCCTAGAGAGAAGCAAGCCTAGCTACTTCTCCAGCTGCAGCAGATCTGACGTCACTCACATAGTGCTGAGTTTAGGTGTACATGGTATGAAAGAGTTAAGGGGGTCAGAAAGGCTTTCACACAGATTTTAGAAGAGCTTGCAGACCATACCAGACCTGAGAGGGCAGTGCGCAAAGCTGTGTCAATCCAAAGGTTGCAGTGGACATCCTAGAAGCTTGGAGATGTCAGGAACATGGATAATCTGAGAAAAGTTGCAACAAGGAACAGAGCCATCCAAGAGAGAAGTTGTGGGAGTTACAGTCATTTGCAGGACCCAAGTCCTTTGGTGTTTACATCTTGTCACAGACTTCTAGGGATGCTGAACATGGAACTATAGGACTTAATGTTTATCCTGCTGGGTTTTGGATGTGGTCATTTTCTGTCCTTCTATGTGTACCTGTTAGAATGGCAATGTTTATCTTGTGACATTAAATGTTGTAAATATTTAAACTTATGATTTGTACAAGACTCACAGCTAAGAGCTTGCTTTAAATCTCAGAGTAGACTTTGGACTTGGACTTTTCAGCAATGCTGATACTGTTGAAATTGGACTTTGGTAATTCATAGAGATGGACTAAATGGCTTTTTAATAAAGGGATGTGCCTACATCTTTGGGGAAGGTTAGGAGTAGAATGTTATGGTTTGTGTGTCTAGATGTCCCCCACAGCCTCATCCAGTCATAGGTGGGGCTTCTTCAGAGGTGACTGCATCTAGAGTATGTGATGCTAGAACTGATTCATGGCACAATGCTAGGATTAAGGACACTAGAATTAAGTGTACAATTTCTACCTGCTGTAGGAAGCCTGAATAAGGTCTAAGGGACAAAAAGAGCTATGGTTGACCCCTCGCTGCTTTGCTACCTTCTCCCTGCTATGAGCTGTTTAGCTCTTGGGATTCCTTTCTGCCATGCCACTCTGCCCTGTAGCCATCCAATGATGGACAGAAACCTCTATACACTGTAAGTTAAATAAACATTTTCCAATATATTGTTAGGCCCCAGGTATTTTGTCTTAGTCATAAAAGAAAAGTGACTGAGACAGTCACTAACAAGTAACAACAACTTTTTCTTGCTCATACACAGTCTGCCCAACACTAACATACTGCATGCCAGCTCTCCCTTTGTACTGATTCAGGAAGAAGGGCTGCTTGTATTTGGTCTTGTGCCTCTTATAAAACTTGGCTTTTATGGTTACCAAGACAATGAAGAAGGCAGCTACTTTTCATAGTACATCTCTGGACCAAGTTACCAGAGCCTGCCTAACTACAAGAGGGCAACAGTACTGAGTGATGAGTGATTGTCTACTTATCATTTTTGTAGAGTAATAGCAGGAAAGCTTCTGAGGACTTCTGGAAGGAATCCCACTTGGTCTAGGTTGGAGACTGCAACAATGTGGTGTCTCCACTTAAGGATGAGTGGCTTCTTATCTAACTGAACTGAGATCCTCTTCTGTCACTCCACCTCATTGTGAAATGAATAGAAAAAGCCTTTTGTTTTATAGAAGCCAGACTTTTCCTCAGAAACAGCTGGAATCATGCCATGGGGATGGGTAGGGAAGGCTTGGTGAAGATCTTTCTTGCAGCACATCAGGAGAGAAGATTTCTAAATGGACTTCTACTCTGTAAGATTGGGTCCTGCTCTAGATCCAGATTTTGAGAAATTTAAAATGCCTTTGCAACTTTAAGACTTTATTAATTTTGATAAATCTTGTCTCTGTCCATGCACAGATTAGCAGCAAAGACCTTGGAGATCCAACACTGGTGAATCTTTTTCTTTCTTTCTTTCTTTCTTTCTTTCTTTCTTTCTTTCTTTCTTTCTTTCTTTCTTTCTTTCTTTCTTTCTTTCTTTCTCTCTCTCTCTCTCTCTCTCTCTCTCTCTCTCTCTCTCTCTCTCTCTCTCTCTGTCTCTCTCTCTCCTTCCTTCCTTCTTGTTTGGTGGAAACAGGGTTTGAACTCAGGCAGAACTGAGGATTGAACTCGAATTTTCTTTGAGATGTGCAAAAAGAAGAAAGGAAATCTGGAGTGCTGAGGATGACATCATAATAGGAACTGCTGTTAAGTCTGGGATAAATGCTTACTGTTGCCTATTAAAATTTTGATCCTGAATGATTTATTGGCATCATTTTTCTGGCAGAGAACTACCTTGTACAAGTTGTGAGAGCAACATAAGAAAATGTTACCAAAACATTTTTCAGTAAGCATTCGGTGAATGGTGACTACCAATACAATTTGTTAATACTAAAGGCCATACTAAGAACAGAACTGAAAAATATCTCTAATTCTAGTACTAAAAATATTTCAAGAAATGTATCCCACAAAAATTAGCCATAAGTTTTTCATTTTCAGGGGTTTGGGGCCTGTCATGATCTTCTTAGTTGATAGTTCTCTAATAGTTTTGATGATCTTTCTGTTAATGTGTGCTAAGGAAGTTGTTTAGTGCCAGTGTGTAGTACCTTTTTGGTGCTACCTGGAAAGAGTGTTTTGTCTGGTTAGAGTGGGAAAGTCTGGGGACATTCCAACATGCAGGGCCAGCTATAAACTCAGATGTTGAAAATCAATTTGTAGATTGAAGACAATGAGGCATTATGTATGTAGGTCACAAGGAGAGAGCACAGCAAAGTAGGCAGAGCTGGAAGGACTGAGCCAAATGAGCTCAACTCTACCGGGAAGGTTCAGCATACTCACTACAAGGTTGGGGTGAGGACAACATGTACACCAGGGTCCTTTGTCTCAGAGGGAAGAGAGGAACAGAAGGAATTTTACTCTAATCTCAAAGGACTCTATATCAATTGTTTGATGAATATACCTACTGATACTCTATGTTTTGCCCCTGCTTGACTTTTTCTTCATTCCAGTTCACTATCAATAGTGACTATACCAAAACACAACATTTGTATATGTCTGCAGGATAGTTATCTCCAAAAGGCAGAACCTTTGATTTCAGCTGAAATGTGACAGAAATATAAAATCTGGAGATCCAATTAGGAATAGAAGCTCAAGGGCTAGGCCCATTTTCATAAGTCTATTAGGTGATTCTGGTACACAAAATGCTTAAGAGACACAGTTACAGAAAATATCACAGACCTCACATATTTAATATACTTCAAATATAACTCCATTTTCTTTTTCTTTCTTCCTTTTTTTTTTTTTTTTTTTTGTATTTTAGGGAAGGGTCTACAGGGTGTTCAGGGAAGATTCATAGTGATCCGCCTGTTTACAGCCTCCCAAGAGCTGAGATTATAGGCCTCGCCCAGTCTCAATGGCTGTCTCAGTGTGCCCTGGGGGCAGGGCTGGCACAGTAGGCCATGTGATGGAACCCTTGGCCCCTGCTCCTGCTTGCAGGTGCTTTAATCTGCTGAGCTATGTGGCCAGCTCTTACAACTCCCATTTGCTGTTACTATTCCTGATCATCACACCCAGTTCTATGGGTTTTTACAAATAAGTCCCCTCATGTTCAGCTGCGGAAATCCTTGCGACCTCCTTTTCTTTTCCCAGCAGAGCACCAACTTTGCAGAATCTTTCTGAAGCAATGTTTTCTTGCAGGCACTGTGCTCAGTGAGAGTAAGCAAACAGGACCCTAGACACAAATGCAACCTCTGTACATCTTTGTAGATAAAATTTTACTAGAATGTGGCCATACTCATTTGCTTCACCCTTACATATGTCTTCTTTTGCATTAAAGCTGAGTTGAATACTTATGATAGACTGAATGGCCCACAAAGTCTAAAATATTTACTCTCTGGCCTATACAGAAAAGGCCTGCTGACTGCTGTGCTAGCTACTAGATGTATGTGAAGAAAGGTCTTATCTCTTTGGAAGAATATGTTCTAGCTGGAGGAAAAGACTTATTCTGTTTTTTTTTTTTTTTTTTTTTTTTTTTTTTTTTTTTTTTTTATCTGTGCATGGTAAATTCTTAGTATATGCCATTTTTTTTTTACAGTTGTTGGTTAAATGGTAATCATTTCATAAAGTCCACTGGCTCTTTAAAGAAAGTTGCTACAGATTTCTGCCTGGCCACATGGCTCTTTGGCCCTGGTTGTAGGATGGCTTGCCACAACTGAGGGCCACACTGGGAACATGTCTGATGAACACCAGACATTTCATACTAATAGTGTAAGAATGTTCTATCTATCTGACCCTCCCAAAGCCCAACACACACTGTAGAATTGCCAAGAGTAGTGACTATCAAATTGCCTTTTACAGTTGTTAGCAAGTGACCTGGGAAGAGGAATATTGGAGTAATAATTGTGCCTAAGGATCTGTAGCTTATCTTTCAAATGTTTTCAAAGTCAAATGAATGTACGGTTTGAAATGAGTTCAGCTGTATTTTTTTTTCCACTGAAAATTCTTTTCTTTTCTGTGGACTTACAGATCATTTTAAACATCTGAGAAATGCAAGGAAATGTATCTGAGGCAGCTACAGAAGCATTTACTTTCTTTGCATTTTCCCTCTTCCAAGTTAAATGACACTGAATAAAATAATTGTTTTCTCCTTTCACCAAAGACAGGTAACTTAGAAGTCATTTCCTTATTTCTCCAGGAAAAAAAGAAGGCGCCAAAAATGGGGTGCAGGCCACTCACCGTCTTTGAAGTCCAAGCTCTAATTTGTGGCTGTGGAGATTTTGCTTCTTATTTTGCTATAACCTTATCTGCTTTTATCCCTGCACTGTCTTCTCAAGGAAAACACACATCCTATTCTCTTTTCTGCCTGCAAGCCATGCTAGAGTAATTCCACCTGTTTTGTATCTGGCACTGCTCCTTTTTGGCATGACAAATGGAAACACGGGGCCCATTAAGGCACTGTCTGTATTTGCCCATCTTGATGGGTGTCCTCCTCCAGCTGATAACTTGTTCTCATCCAAATGGTACATTTTCTCTTCAGGCAGAGATGTCATTGGATGGCTGTTGTAGAGCTAGAAGTAGTTAGGGGATCTGAGCGACTTCTTAATTTCCCCTCTGCACCAGCCCCTAACATACCTCATGAATCAGATCATTGACTGCTTGATACTTTTTCTCCTGCACAGCCTGCTTCTGCTATCGCCAGCCTCACGTTTAATCTTATTGTAGATCTGGCTGATTAAAAACACTAGCCTTGAGAAAATTCTTTCTCTCGAAAGTCAATGCTTGAAGGAGATTAGGACTATTTATATTGTAAGGCACTCTCTTAAAGCCTCTGGTGGCTTTACTCTCTTGACTGATGCAAACCTCAACTAATTCTCCTTATCCAGATAATCCACTTGTTTCCAGTATTCATCAAATGGCAAAATGAAAAGCTCTTAAGAAAGAGAATAAATGTGTAGGCTTAAAATCACGAAGAATTTTAGTCTTAATAAAATTGTGAAAAAGTTATGAGGAAATCGAGGGATTTGGTCCTATTTCCAAAGAGATCACTTGAAAGCAGATAATATCCACAAGACCACAACAAATAAGTTTTGTGCTTGTTGAATTACATTAGCGGGTGTTTAGATCACAAATCTTTGATGAAGAAAAAGAACTCTGTTCTCATTCTGTAAGTTCACTGTGGGCAAATCTTTTAATTAGAGTGCCTGCTTCTTTCCTTTTTACATGTGAAATATTCTCTATTGCACCCATCTATTTGATATGTATGCTAAATTTATTAGATATGTAATTTGTTGTGACCTCACACAAGCTACTCATCAGGATCTACAATAAAGAGAAAAGTTCATTCTGATGGCTTTCTAGCTTGAAAATTTACACTTGAAAATCACACTATATCCTACTAGCTCTCATCCCGAATAGTCAGTTCTTACTATACACTATTGAAAATAGTGAGAAGAAGCACAGTTCTGAAGTAGGGATGCTAAGATAGTCAAGGTTGATGATATTCTTGACTCTGTCTCTTGGATGACAGAATGGGAAAGAAAATAGAGGAAGAAAGGGATGTGTTTTGGACTGGTGACATGCGGAGCTGCAGTCTGAGAACCAGCACTTTTCAAGGCTTCTGTGACTTGGAAGTGTAAGTTTGAACTCACCTTTGGATGTTCATGAAGGGTTCCATGGAGGATGCTACTGGATTCTCACTAATATTGCCAAGGACCAGGAAAGATAGGAACTCCCTTCCCTGCATAGGCACAAAGTTCTACATCAATTTATTTCAAACTTTGAAAAATTCTGTCTGAGGAAGAAAAATAAAACAAAGCCTCTATTTTCTTGATAGATGGCAATACACTAGAGTGTAGTACCAGTTACCTTAGTATTTACCAGGATAGATATAAACAAACAAACAAGCAAATGGTCCGGTTTTGGAGTAAGAGAGTATAGTAAGAACAGACTATTCAGGATGAGAGCTGGCAGGATTCTTGCCAGTTTACTCTGTGTTCTGTTTCTGGGATGTGGAATGAAATGGTGAAGATCCCTGTAAGAAGAGAAATAGGAGAGCAGCACATCACACCCTTTGACCTGAATTTTCAAGTGTGAAGCCTGTCACTTAAGCTGAATTAATACAAAGTTAAAAGACTTTGGCTAATTGTGTTGGCTGCAATATCTGGTGCAGATTACTTGGGAATCTGTTGGGCAGCTTTGAGTGCAAACAGGGATGGACACTGATGCTCAACTCGAGATGAGATGGATGCTCTTGTCCTGCCTGCGTGTCCTGTTACCTACGAGTTCTGCAATGAAACAATGAATGTGCCATGCTGTAAAATGGTAAGCACTGTCTGTACCAAGCTTGTCCTGGGAAAACTCGCTGCTATAGCTGTGTCTAGCTGCCCCCCAAACCGTATGCAGTCATTGGAGGGGCTTTTTCAGGGGTGACTGGACCTAGAGTGTGTGCGGGAAGGGATTGTGTCATGGCACAATGCGAGGCTCCAGGATGTGAGGATTAAGGCCATGGATGTAGCCGCCTTATGTTGCCTGGTAAGAGGGAAAGGATAGAAAGAGCTGTGGTCACTCCACTTGCCTCTTGGCCAGCTGCTCATGTCATAAGCTGTTTGTCCTCTGTAATGCTTGTCTCTATGCCCCTCTATCCAACAGCAAGCTGTCTATGGACTCAAACTTCTACAAACTGAGTTAAATAAACCTTCTCCCTTTTAACTTTGGGCATCAGGGGTTTTGTCTTAGCAACAAGAAAAGTAACCAAGATAGTCCCTAACACAAGAAGCTAAAAAGGGCTTGACAAAGAAGGGAAGTCTCAGTGACAATATTTGGTTACAAACATGGGAAATGTGCATGGTATTTGAATAATAGGGGGTGGGTTAGGCTGACATCATCTTGATGAAATATTTCATTAACCATATCAATTGTATGAATATTGACATTCCTCAAACCTTAGGCCACAATTGAAATGTAGGTGTTAGAATCACCTCCCACCATCCATTACTGGGAACCAGATGGTCATACAAGTTGCTTGAACTACCTGAGTTCTTCACACAAAAGTTTTGAGGTTCCTTTTAGTCAAAATTCTCATCTAAAAAGCAAAGGGATTCTGATGAGATGTTTTTGCCTTGTTTTTGTGATACTATATAGGTGATGGGTTTGGGGGGTAGGTAACATGGATCTCAGTCCTTACACACCTATGGGCCTTGGCCAACGCCCAACAGCTGTGCTCTTGAGGACCATGGGATGCACTGTACTTCTCTTGGAAGAAGCTCCTGGGAATTGTAAGGGACACTTTAAGATCAAGGTAAAGCAAACTTAGATTTAAATTGCATAGGGCAGAGAGTCAGTGATGTTCTGGGGTGACTGTTGCAGAACTCTGCTATGAGCCTCTGATCTCCTGTGAGGTGTACCGATGCATCGTGAGAAGGAGCAAGAGACCAATGCAAGCAGCAAGGATGATCAGCTGTCCACAGGGAGCAAAAGGCTAGGAGGCAGCCAAAAGAGTGGCTCTTATGGTTGAGGAGGAGATTGCCAGATGACTCGCAGGATGGTCGGCTTACACTAGTGAGAGCCTGTCCTGCAGCATCATTAGGCTTCCAAGTCTTAGTCTAGTCTTAGTGCACAGGAAGAGAGAGAATGGAAATCCTAAAAAATGATGCCAATAATTCCAAGCTTCCATTTATCCTTTGGGAAGTTGTAAAACTAGCCATTGAGAATTCATGGTCCCCTACAAGTGACTGCATATAAAATGGTCTCTCTGCATCTCATGCTTCTGGGTTAACTTTTTAAAAAATGTATTTAGTACAGAGTCTACAGAATCTCACTACACAGATCAGACTTGTAGTGATCCTCCTATTTTCAGCCTCCCAAGTGCTGGAATTAAAGGGGCAGATTACCAAGCCCAGTCTCAATAGACTTCTCAGTGCACCTTGGGGGAAGGACCAGCATGGCATCCTGGGGATTGAACTTAATCTTCTGAGCTATCTGGCCCATCCTGCTTCGGGGTGAACTTAAAGGAGAACCATATTACTCAGCTTAAGCTTGTTATCGTGCATTGTACAGCACAGAGATCATTTGTGTGTCTAGGGAGTATGATGTTCTTATAGCCAAGTAGCTGACTAAGGTAATTGTATTCCAGGGAGCCATTCTACACTGCCAATTTCCTGAAAAGAAGAGGCTAGTAGCGAATTGTGTTCAAATCAGAATGTGTTCCTTTGTACAGAGGGCTTCATTGGGGAAGCTTCCCTTGAGGTTTTGGGAAAAATCTTAGATTGCGAATGATTAATTCCATATTCACATACATTTTAGCAAAGCCTTGTACACCTCAAAAAGCCTTGGTTAATTGAAAAATTCTTTGAGGGGTTGGATAATTTAAGTTGTCTTTCAGATGTCACTTAAGTGTTCATTGCACAAACGTGCCTCTGCTTGACCTACACTAAATGTGCTTTCTTATACTGACGATGAAAAACTTGTGCTTTTCATTTGTGCATGTGCCACAGCATATAAGCATGTGTCCATAATACATAGCTTGTGCCTGATACATAATAGGGATTCATTAAATGTTTGTCAAATTCATTAAATGTTTGATAAAAATTATAGGTGCGGTAAGAATGGTAGAGAAAAGTTTGAGACAGGAAGATTGGGAGAGCCTAGAGCCTTTCTTCTCCCCTTTCCCTGTGTTAAAGGAAGATGACTTTGGAAAGGAGAGAATGTCTAGACAGGGAGCAGCATCTCTCAAGTATGTAGTGCACTGTGCAACTTGTGCGCAAGTGGTATCTGGTCTAAGACTTGTATCTTGTACCAAATGAGAGCTTAGAAGATTTCCCTCCTTCCTTCCTTCCTTCCTTCCTTCCTTCCTTCCTTCCTTCCTTCCTTCCTTCCTTCCTTCCTTCCTTCCTTC
>PVKA01020201.1:37500-40800 GCA_004027165.1 Ctenomys sociabilis | reverse complement strand
AAAAAAAAAAAAAAAAAAAAAGACTAGGAACACGGGGCATGGAAGTAGAGAGGATCTCCCTGAGACAATAAGCCCCTGGTGCTGAGCGCTTGGGACCCAGCAGAGGTCCCCCACCCCAGGGACACTTCACCTCTCCTGTCCTGGAGGCTTGGGCTGAGACCTCTGCAGCTGAAATAGAGACCTGGACACACTTAGCTGGTCTGGCTCTGGTTTCCCTGTGGAAGGGAGGGCAGCGAGAAAGTGAGGTGGCTTTTGTGGCTTTTTCTCCTTCTCTGGTATTTTTTGGAACAGTCTCACTGTGTATCCAAGCTAGCCTTGAATTCACTATGTAGCCCAGGCTAGCTCCCACCTTCCAGCAGATCCTCCGGCTTCAACCTCCTGAGTGGGAGGATTAGAGATCCTGTGTTTACAGCCTGAGGGACATGGAGGTGGAGGGGACCCTTTCCAGCGATTGGAAAAATGGGTGTTGGCACAGGTCACGGGCCAGAGGGGAAAGGGCTGAATGGCCGCAGCTTAGGGACATGGCGCTCAGAGAGAGGACCTGCAACCCTGCCCAGCCCATGAGCTCTGTCTCTACCGATATCCAGGGATTTGTCTTCAGTGTCCAGCTGACTGTGGTGAGGGACACCTTGAGAGGGGGTAGAGCCCTGGAAGCCCCATCCAGCGCCCCTCAGCAAGATCACCTATCACATGACCATGCCTGTACCCTACTCTACTGTCCCAAGTCCCAAGGTCAGTCCTTGGGTCACCCACCCCAGGGGGGCCACATGTTCTGTCCCAGTTGGGAGTCCAGGGGGTGCTGGAAGCCTGGCTGAGTGGGAAGGATGTGGGAGGGGCTGCAGGCAGGACCAAAGGGACCCCTGGAGCAGGTCCTCCAGCTTCTGGCTGCCTGGTCCAGCTTCGTCAAGGCTGAACTGGCCGGAAGCAGGGAGAGTGGCCCTCAGAACTGGCTCAGGGAAAAGGATCACAAGATAACCACAAAACCACCTGGAAGGTGAGCCGAGGACAGAGGAGCGGGGCCAGGCACAGTACTCAGAGGCTCCACTGCCATCTGCTCTTCACCAGCGCAGCCAACACTTCTGCTGTGGATGGAAACCAAGAGCCCAGTAGCCAGGACGGAGCAAGTACATTGGGCTTCTCCGTGGCCGCCAGGCCAGTGGGCAGTTCACCGATGCACCCTCATCTTTACTGAATAAAGCAATCACTGAATATGGGCTCCTGTGGGCAGCAAGTGCAAGGCCGCTGCCTACTTCATTCCCTGGTGTCCTGGCTGGAGCAAAGAGGCTGGGGAGATTATTGAGGATGCACTCATAGCTAGGGAGGGAGTGGGGAAGAGCCAGGCCCCTTGGGAGGAGGGGTCATGCTGTGCTGATATACAGACCCACAGCACCCAATGGAAGGGGCACTTCACCAATGTCTCTTAATTCCTGAGTTACAAGAGCAACTCCCAGGTACTGCTCATGCTGTCCCCCTTACCCACACAGTAGGTTTAGTACCAAGTAGGTAAGATCTCCTGATCACTATCGCAGGATCTGTGTGTGTGCACATATGCACACTTGTGCGTGTGCATGTGTACACGCACACAGGGAGTGGAACTCAGGGCCTGGTGCATGCCAGGCCAGCACTGCCACTGAGCCACATGCCACTTATTCCACAGTTTCTCAGCTACTTTTAAACACATTTCTCAGTGAACTTTCTAGCTCATTACTATTTTCCCTGGAATAAAATTATCTTTATCAATTATATGCTAGATGATTTAACTAATTATATAACGTATATAAAGATATTATGCAACTACTATTGCAAGTCTTAAATCAATTATGGTGAGGCCCTGACTAGACAAGATGTCCAGGTCTCAGCCTCTAGGAACACAAGGATGTCTGTTCTTACTCAGATACTCATTTTTCTCCCCTGTGGTAAACGGCAAGGGTTCCTCCACAGGGCTCTCAAACGCTGTGCTGCAAACCTGTGCAGTGTCCCGGCTTCTCTGCACTATCAGAGTGTGATCCATTTTGATACCTTCACTGCACCGACCAGATGGGAGAAATGCATGAATAACTACCTACTTCCTGTACCTTCCTGTACTTCTACAGCTTTCTTCTCAGGCCTGTCCCCAAACTTTCTAAAGTGAAACTCATACCCTGGCAAATTCTGACCACTGTTGCCTTCCTTTTGGATGTGGCCAGTTACAGCACGTAGCTTCTGCTCCTTGTGGCCACCAGATGCGATTCTCTGCTGTCTGAGCCTGGGCCACACTGGGGAGAGATGAGAGCCCAATACCGCTGCATGTGTTGTTTACGTGCCCTGTTAGGCCAAGTACTGTCACATCCCCCATGTCATTTGGTCCTCACCATGGTCACCTGGCCAATCAACAACTGTGTTCTGAACCTCTCCTACAAGTTGGACCATGCAGCACATGCGTGTCTTGTCCACACACAGCACACAGCCCAACGTGAACACAGGAACTCAGCAAATCCACAGACTAATTACAAGTAACAAGATACAGACCCTGGGCCAGCACACGTAAAGAATCATTAACCCATGGCCAGGGAGATGGCTCAGTAGAACAAGCACTTCCCTCGCAAGTGCAGGGGCCTGAGTTCAATCCCTGGTTCTGCCCAAAACAAATCCTGTCTCAAAAAAAAGAATCATCAACCCCTGTCTACAAATGACAGGGAAATGACCTGTACAGCTCGGCCCTTCCTGGGCACAGAGGCCCAGCTTGCCTCAGGAGGTGTCCGCTTCCCTGTGGGTACCCGTTCCAGCTGGTGAGGGCCCAGGAGGGAGCTCACTGGCTTTCCTCAACAGCCAGCTGGGAGTGGACCTGGCCATTGGCAGAACCTCTGAGCAGGTCAGCAGCCCAGCTGACAGCCTTGAACCCACCAGCAGGCACCACCTGCCCTCAGGGTTAGCTGTTGCTGAGTTCCACGTTCCCACCTGGCAGGCTCTGCCCTAAGACATAAGCTCTGGCCATGGGATGTGACCCAGTTCGGGCCATGTGGCTTCAGGGCCCAGCTGAGAACCAAAGCCAATGCCAGGTCTCCTCAAGTAGCAAGGAGTGTTGCTGCTGTTGATGAGGTCACATTGGTCTGCACATGCCCAGGGGCACCTCGGTGACTCCGAGTCTGGTGGTGGGTGGGGACAGAACCTTCCACGGCTCCCCCTCGCTGCAAGGTTAATTAATCCTAAAGCCCCTGCTGTTGGGCGCCCCTCAATCTGGTCCTACCATGTCTTCTCTTTTTACTGCCTCCATCATGTGCGAGACCCAGTGGTGCTGTTTCCAGCTGTCCCTTTGCTTTC
>PVKA01020201.1:0-35000 GCA_004027165.1 Ctenomys sociabilis | reverse complement strand
CCTCTTCCTCCCAGACCCCACCTCCCAACAGCATGTGGGGCCTTGGATTCATCAGTAAATGAACCCACCAATGTGTATGGCACCCTCAGGACCCAGGCACTTTCCAAACACACGAGGATTTGAGAGACGTCTTAGACCTAAGCCATACCGTGCACTCATGTGCTAATTGTGTTTTTTGAGGCAGGGTCTCCCTCTATAGCCCGGGCTGCCTTTGAGCTAACTCACTGTGCAGTCCAGGCTGCCCCTGAACTCACAACCGTTCCTTCTGTCTCAGCCTCCCAAGTGCTGGACTACAAGCAAGCGCCACCAGGTCTGGCAGTCAGGGTACCGCTGACCTGTGAGGGGTTCAGCTTACCATGGCTTCATGAGGACGTTACCCCAGAGTCAGCCAAGGAAGCCTTTGCACGCAGAAATCGAGGGAAGCTGACTGGGTTGAAATGTGATTATCAGCTGTGATACAGTGACAGAGGGCTGTGATGTTCATTAAATGTCAAGACCTACCCATGGTAGGTTTAATAGCTGTTGTGATTTCAACATAGCACCAAATGCCAGTGACATTTGAGGCTGCCTGACACCGCGAGAGGGAGGGGGAAACACCTGGAGCTCGCACAGGTGTTCTCCTCACGGCAGCTGGCTCTGCCCACACTGGCCCTCAAAGGAGAAGGTGCAGCATCCCCTGCCAGAGTCCTCAGCTGCGTGTCGCAGCCCTATAAGCAGGCTGGAGCCAGAAGCTGAGTCCAGGGTGTGAGGGTGATGGCTGTGGAGCAGGCCCTGTGGCTCTGGGTGGCAGGAGAAAGGTCTCGCCCAAGACTATGACACCTTCTGCCTCACCAAGGCCAACATGCAGCTGTGGTGCAGGAGGCAGGGAAAGCTGGCCCTTCTTTTTTTTTTTTTTTTTTTGGCCCTTCTGATGGGGACCCAGAGAGGTGCCGGGCTCAGGGAGCTCTGAGTCCTTGGACTGCTGCTGGCCATTGTGCTGCTGTGCTCCTGAGATCCGTCCACACTGCTCCTGCCTGGTGAGCCTCCCGTCTTAGTCTCCAAGGCAAAGCTCAGAAAAGGCAGACATTTGTCTAAGGTCTCACAGGCAAGCGCCCAAGTTGCCGGTGTAGCTTCTGCCTGGGATCCTTGCTGTTCTGAAGAGTAGAAATGGCTGTCCTGTCTTCACAGTGGTGACTGGTTGGGTTCAGAGCTGTGTATTTAGTGTCTGGCTGCTTCCTGTCCTCCTCTGACCTGAAGTAGAGCAGTGTTGGAAGGTATGTCTGAGACAGCAGGGGTCGGGGAAGCCCCTGAGCTTGATACGAAGACAAGCAGGACTTGGCCAGGACAGAAGGGGAGTGCCATGCCCACAAGGGGTGGACAGGGAGAGGGAGGCTGATCTGTGCAGCTGGAGTTCAAAACCTGGGGTTCCCACCCACCAGCTACGCAGACTTGATGGCCATTCGCACTGTGAGCTTTAATTTTCCAAAATGCACATGCCTATAATCCCAGCATTCAAGGAAGCAGAGGCAGAAGGACTGCAAAGTTGAGCCTAGCATGGGCAAATGAATGAGACCCTTGTCTCTAAATAAAAAATGTTAAAAGCACTGAAGATGAAGCTCAGTGCAAAATCCCCATTACTGGGGAAAAAAATCCCCCAAACCAAGGTTATAAAAAGACCTGTGTCCTAGGAGTGCCATGAAGATTTAATGAGATGGAGCGTGTAAACTCTCGGCGTAGTGCGTGGCCCCTGGCAACTGCTCTGATTCACCCACCAGCTCTTAGGAGGCACAGACAACGAGTAAACAAATCCACAGAATCACCGTGCAGGAAGGTCTGGCCTCTGCAGCAAACAAGGGGCGCATGGGCGGTTTCCTGGGTGCTCGGCAGTGATTCAACCTCTGCTATATGTTAGACTTCTCTGGGTGCCTCGTGGGTCCCGGAATGACTAAACATTCAAGATCTCTGAAGATGTACCCAGCATCAGCAACCCCACAAGTGGCATGTGATTCCCAGATCAGGCCAGGCCAAGAGCCACTGTCTGAGTGATGGGTTCGACAGTGTCCGGAATGCTGGGAGGAGTGGCTGGGCAGGGGTTGTGCGGGGCCTTTCGGGGACAAAGAAGATTCCCATGCGTGGCAGAGATGATGAGTGGGTATCAGGCTGGGGGAAGAGGCTGGGCAAAGGTGTGGAGGTGAAATCCCTGAGAACCAGGGTTAGCTAAAGGCTAACCTTTGCAGGACGGAGGCTTACCTGGCCAGATGCACGGCCACGGGGGCAGGAGGGGGCACTGTGGAGGAGGGATGTGGGTAGATGCGTGAAAGGAGCAGGTTAGAAATGGAAGGAAGCTGGGTCACCAGGGCCATTGCTCTTGAAGGAGGCATTGGGGGCCCTACTTCTCTCTTTCTTTGCTTCTTGCTTCCTGGCCACCATAATTTGAGCAGCCCTCCTCTGTGCACTCCCACATGGTGTCCTGACTCGCCACAGTCCCCAAGCAAAGGGGTGAAGTAGCTGTGACCAAAATAAGTCTTTCCTCCTTAACTGATTATTTGAGATGTTTTGTCTGTACAGTGACACAAAGCTGGCTAGCACAAGTAATTATGTCATGAGATTAGTGCCCTGCTGAACTGAAGAGACAGGGCCAGCAAGATAGCTCGGCAGGCTGAACACCTGCCTAGGCAAGGGCAGGGACCAGGGTTCAGTCCCCAGCAGCACGTGCTGAGCTGGCCCTGCCCCTGGCACAGAGACTGGGCATGGTGGCACACCCTGTAATCCCAGCACTGGAGAGGCTAACAACAGAAGGATCACTACAAGTCCCAGCTGCAGAGTGAGACCCTGTACCAAATACAAGAAAGAAGGAAGGAAGGGAGGGAGGGAGGGAGGAGGGAAGGAGGGAGGGAGGAAAGACAGAAGTATAGGGTAGGAGTATAGCTCAGTAGTAGCATCTCTGTTGGGCATGCACAAGGCCTTGGGTCTGATTCCTAAGGGAAGTGGGTGGGGGGATGGGAGGAAAAAGTGTGAAAATATAGCACAGAAACAGCCATCTGCAAACCAGGAAGAGAGCCCTCACCAAATCAACTGGCACCTTGGTCTCAGACTTCCCAGCCGCTAGCACTACTGGAACTATTTTAAATGACATCAGAATCTTTAGTTAGTCCTCTTAATGTTCTGTTGTTTATTTTTTATTTATTTTTTTATTTTATTTGTATTTTTGATGGAACCGGGGATTGAACTCAGGCCCTTGTACTTTCCAGGAAAGCACTTAGTCAATGGGCGATCTCCCTTGCCCTGTGTTCTGTTGTTTTAACTGGATTCATCTACAGCCCTGGATTGCGGCAGTCAGAACTGAGATAAGCTTGTCTTTAATTTCCCTCTACGATGCTTTCTTTGGAGTTCCTTCAAGAGAGAGGACCTTTCTGTAGCCTGGCAATCAAGATGCCAGCCAGGAGGATGAAGCTAGATCTGTACTAGATAAACAAAGGGCATGGGTACAGGATGGGCTTCAACCAAATATTGCTGTCTCTGGACAGTCAGCGCTTACAGGTTTCTAAGATTCCTTGCAGTTCTGAATTTAAAATGTTTTTGTGGCTGGGGAAATAGCTCGGCATTGTAAGCACCTGGCAAACACAAGGACCTGAGTTCAGTCCCCGGTACCACATGCCAGGCTAGCCCTGGACCCCCAGGTGTACTGTGACAGCTCTGAAACAGAGTGTGGTGTGCACCTCTATAGATAGGAGAATCACTACGAGTCTAAGCTGCATAGCAATGCCCTGTATTAAATCAATCAATCAATAAAATACATTTTTTTAATTTAATTTTTTTTTCTTTTTTGCAGAACCAGGGATTGAATTAAAATGTCTTTGATAGGGTGTGAGATCCCTGTTACTGGAGGCATCCAAGGGAAAAAAAAAATAGCAGGGTAGTCGACTGGTCTCCAGATACCCAAATCGAAAACATCAACTGGTGAATGGGTCTTCTCCTGGGTCCCCAGCCTGGTGATTCTGCAGTATGGCCAGGAGCCAGGAAAATGACTCGTCCCGATGCCTGGGTGTGGACTGCACAAGGCTGGGACCACAGATGAGCCCCAAAGGAGAGGGCGGAGCAGAAAGCTCTCGGAAGAATGTCCTCCAGACAGCGGGTTCACGTGTGTGTCACTGGAGCCAGCCGACCAGACGGTGACCCTGGAGCCTGCCGGGTTCCCTTCCTGCACGTCACACTTCACCTTGAGCTCTCCACAGCCTGGGCGGCTTGCCTGGCACCTCTCCTTCTCACGGCAGACCTGTGCCCTCATCCCCGGTCTCTCCTCTACTGATCCTACACACACATATCTGGAACTAGTATCTGCAGGCAACAGACAGAAAGGAAATGTCCCCGGGCTGCACTGGGGTCACGGCGACCTCGCAGGGCTTGTCACTATGGATGTATGGAGCCCAGCCCACTGGATGCCGTGTGTGCGCTTCAGACTCTGGCCCAGCTCCCCGGGGTCCTTGTTCTCCTGGCTCCACAGTACAGAGCTGCCCGCAGCTGGGTGTGTGGACGTGGAGCAGACTGGAGCCGTGAATTGCTATCCCGGGGCAGCCGGGCGCTGCGCAGGGCGTGCTGGACCCCCACTCGCAGAAGCCAGGAACTGGAGATGTGACAGGCGATCAGAAGAGACAGAGGCGAATGTTTCAGTGCCAGGTGAAAGGCATCTTACCATCCATCCCCTTCAATTCACTTATCCCATCAGTTTGTCACTTTCTGAAACAGTTCTGAGAGTCCTCTTTCACAAGTGTCTTCACCAAGTATGATCAAAAACCTGATGAATGCCATCCAACAAAAAGGCAGGCCACCTTTTAAAAAACATACAATAGGGCCGGGGAGATGGCTTAGTAGAATAAACACTTCCCTGGCAAGTGCAAGGGCCTGAGTTCCGAAAAAAAAAAAAAAAAGGTGCTCATCTATCTTGGCAATTTTTTTTCGGTTTGTGTATTTGGTACAGGGTCTCACTATGCAGATTGGACTCATGGTGATACTTCTGTTTTCAGTCCCCAGCGCTGTGATTACAAGCATTTGCCACCACGCCTGGACTCTGTTTCTGGTTCATTATGCCCCAGAGGCAGGGCCTGCACGACTGGGGCATGCGGGACTGGGGATCGAACCCTGGCCCTGCGCTTGTCAAAGTGGGAGCTTAGTCTGCTGAGCTATCTCAACAGCCCTTCTCATCTATCTTATTTACCAGATTTGACACCCTATGACTTCTGGCTTGTTCCTAAAGTCAAAGTGACCATTAAAAAAAAAAGTGTTTTGAATCAGTTCAGGATACCGAGACAGCCAAGACAGAGCAACTAAAAAGGAAAGAGGACTTCCAGAACTCTGCAGAACGTGACAAGAATGAAAAGATAAACATGGTTCAATGAGGGGGAGGGGCTGGGGGAGATTTACAGAAATTCTCTTTAAGTGTGCTGCACATTTTAATTTTTTTTTTTTTTTTTTTGTGGAACCGGGAATTGAACTCAGGCTCTTGCGCTTGCCAGGCAAGCGTTTATTCTACTGAACCATCTCCCCAGCCCCATATTTTGTAATTTAAATGCTCACCACATTTGCTGATGGCACTATGTACCAGTATGTTTACAGGCCTGTTATCTTTGGAAAGGTCTTTTTTAAAAAAGTCTGAGGGGCCGGGGAGATGGCTCAGAAGAATAAGCAAGCGTAAAGGGCCTGAGTTCAATCCCCAGTTCCGCCAAAAAAAAAAAAAAAAGTCTGTGTTGAGCTGGCCAAATAACTCAACGGATTAAAGCTTAAAGCGCCTAATTAAAATGCCTGCTTGGGCAAATGCTGGAGCCAGAAGTGGATCCCTGGGCCTGCTGTGCCGGCCCCACCCCTGCGGCACACTGAGACTGGGCGTGGTGGCGCAGGTAACAGTCAGATCATTACGAGTCTGATCTATGCAGTGAGACCCCCGTATACCCTGTCCTAAACACACACACACACACACACACACACACACACACACACACACACACACAATCTGTGATGGATAGGAGAAGCTGGGCTGCTGCAAGACAGAGTGAAGACCAGCTTTTCAACCCATCCCTTCTTGTGTTTTTCAAATTTTGCACCATGTGCATGAACTCATTTTTCAAAATTAAATAGCTTCTAGTGCATATTCTGTGACCACACTCTGAGTCCTGCGTGCCCTGAGCACATCGCCTGACCTCTCTGTGCCTCAGTTTCCTGTTCAATGAAATGGAGTAGGGTACACAAGGAGTGGCTGGTTGAGACAGCACAGGAAGGCGACTCCACAACTGCCTGCCACCCAGGAAGCCCTCGCGACCCTCAGCCGCTGAGAAGACACCTGGGCCGGGGAACCATTATGACTCTGGGAGCTTTCAGAAGAGCAAACTGAGTCTCAGCTAAGGGATGAGGCTGAGGGCACACTGTGGAGCCCGTCCTGGAGGGAGCAAGGAGGCCCTTCCGTGCCCCGCCCAGGGCTGGAGGGCACAGTGGGCAGAGGCAGGAAGGCAGCTGTGCTCGGAGAAGCCCCGCTGGGGGCCGCCCTTCTGCCCACAGGGTGAGAGGCAAGGAGCATCAGAAGGGAAGGGACTGGGCTAGGGAGGTAGCTCAGTAGAAGGCCCTGAGTTCAAGCCCCAGTACCAGTACCTCAGGAAAAAAAAAAAAAAAGGGAAAGGGCTGCTGGGGCGGGTGGGCCACGGCACAACTTGGGCAAAGGTGTGGAGCCCCTCAACAGCCTCTGGGGGCAGAGGAAGTGAAGGGCAGGAGGAAACTGAGGGAGGAAGGAGCGCTGGGCAGGAAGGGGACTTCCCCAAGGAGGGGCTGGGAGGAAGCAAGGCGAAGGGTGGGGCTCATGGGAAAGCCAGCCTGGGGGACACGCATCTGGCAGAAAGACCAAACCATTTTCCCTGATGCCCCAGCTCCACCCTCCAGCCCCCAGTGAGGCATGCAGTGCACATGCTCACACATCAGCCTTCCTGCTTGCCTCT
The DNA here is from genome assembly GCA_004027165.1 of Ctenomys sociabilis. Classification (NCBI taxonomy): domain Eukaryota; kingdom Metazoa; phylum Chordata; class Mammalia; order Rodentia; family Ctenomyidae; genus Ctenomys; species Ctenomys sociabilis. The sequence continues at coordinate 28,041 of PVKA01020201.1, read as the reverse complement.
CTTCAGGTTTAAGAGACCCCACGCTGGTCGGCAACAGTTGTGTTCCCCTTCTGTGCAGCTGTCCCTGAGCACCCGAAAAATCACAGTCCTCTCCCCGGCACCAGGTCCCACCCCCATCACTGAGAACTGATCTATACGTTAATGTCCTTATCCGTCATCTGTCCATCACAGTGATTTGAGCTGTTTTATGCTCTGATTTACCCCCAGTACTTGGTAGGCACTCAGATATCCCAGTCTCTAGGTAATAGAAATGACCGCATGCCGACCTCGTGCATATTTTAATTTTAACAATCCACCTATGGGATGGGTATTTGGTATTTTTATTCCTTATTTAATTTTGAGACAAATTGCTATGTAGCCCAGATTGATCTTGAACTCAGAGTAACCCTCCCGTGTCAGTCTCCCAAGTACTAGGATTACACACGTGGACCAGCAAGCCCTGCTTTTCATTCCCATTTTGTGGAAGTGAAAACTGAGAACAGAGAGGCACCTGGTGACTTTGCAATTCCCTGAAGCAGCAATTTGGGTTCGGCTGAGCCTTGAAAACATGAGGATGTTGTTTGAGCCCCTTGGGAACAGGAAGTGGGGTGCTCAGGGTCCCCTTGCCCCCCAAGGGGCACAGAGCCTGAGGGAGGCCACCCCACAGCTGAGATCTCACCCCAGATCCCCTTGTGGCAGCCCACAGGGCAGCCCAGCCACAGTTCCGTGTGACCCAAGTCCCACTTCTCTTTGGCACAGTGTGTCATGAGAGAGAAGGAACACAGCCCCGCACAGCTCTTGACACAGTCAGGGCCCGGGCGGGAAACAGCGGCCCTTGGGCGTGCAGAGCACTCGATTAGGAGGGGATTTCCAGCCCCAACAGCAGTAGGTTGCCTTCACCACTGTAAAACATTACCACCTCACGCTGGCTTAAAAAAGCAAAAAAGTTTTGCTTTTAAGAAAAACTGCAGCTTCAGGACACTGAGAAAATTCCTAAAGGTCATGAAGACAGCCTGTGAGCTAAGTTCTGGGCCCGTGCCTTTCACCTATGAAGGACGGGCTGCACCCTCCAGGCGGCAGCTATTAGTAGGCCAAAGACTTCAAGCCCAGCACACACAGCGTTCTCTCTTCCGACACAGCCACCAGCTGGAACCTGGCAGCGGGAACTCACCTCCCAGCTCCCCCCCTCTCAGAGTCACCCCACGCCCATCCTCGAATAGACATGCTTCTCCCTCTCTTGAGGGCCCACACTGTTCCTCTGAGTGCATACTTGAAATTTCTGCCCAATAAACCCTTTTGTGTTTTTTCTTGACTGGTCCCCAAAATTCTTCTTCTGTGACAGGACTCAGCAATCCTGCAAAGCTAGTCTATAAGAGCTTGGTGTGGTGGCGCGCGCCTGTCATCCCAGCACTCAGGAAGCTAAGGCAGGAGGACAGCTGCCACTGCAAAGCCACCCTGGGCTCCACATAGCAAGACCCTGTCTCAAAACATGAAACAATAAACCCTAGTGGCGAGGTGGGTTCGGGAACCTGTTCAGACCCTGCCTGGTGACTGGACGAGAGAGAAACCAAGCAGCACAGCACACCTGGCCCAGCTAAGGCCGCTGCTGGGGCCGAGGCCAGGTCCTCCGGAGGGCCCAGGCCTGCCATTGCCCCGCTCCAGCCCCTCCAAGAAGAGCAGGCCCCATCCCGACACCTGCACCAACCATTCCTTCTCAAGCTGTCAGGATCTGGGGCAAATGAGCCACTGGGGAAATTCAAAGCAAACCGCCAGAAGGCTCTTCAAAGTCCAGGTCTGTAACAAAGGACTCTTGAGAGGCAGGGAGAAAAGGCCCAGCCAGCAGGGGATGGCCTCGACACTGCTGGCACCCTGAGAAAGGCACAGGAGCAATTAGAGCTCAGGCCCTCTGATCCTCCCAGAGCCCCTCCTGGAGGCTTCACTATCCTACAGCGAGCTGGATGCTGACAGGGTGAGGGGACCCCGAACTGGGAATCCAGAGACTGAGATCCAGCGTGGCTCTTCCTTGGTAACCTATGACCCTGAGTGCCACTGACTGGCCTATGTGTCTTGATTTCCTTAGCTGTGAAAATGGGAATACTGGTACTTAGTGAGGAGGTTGGGGGCTCTTGCAATTATCCTGGTAAGTGGAAAGCAAGAGGATGGGCTAGCTAACTAGAGTGACAGTAGGAGCCTGCAGTTGGACAGACAGGAAGGAGCTGCTGTGTACTCCTCAGTGCAGGCTGCCTAGAAGCTGAGAAAGCCAGAAAACAGTCTACAAACGTCTTCTGTCTTAACTTCTGATCTTCAGGACTCCAGGATGTGGCTGTGTGTGTTTCTTCCACTAAACCAGTGGCAATCTGTTACGGTGGCGACAGGAACCTGAGACCTCGCCAGGGCTGTGGCCACACAGCTTGGCCCAGGCTCCCAGGGGCTCCTGTCCTGCCCTGTCCCTCCGCCCTGCTCAGCTCTGTTCCTGAGCCTCTGCTTCTTCATTGGTGAATCACAGATGACAGCCTGCGTGCGCCTGAGTGAAGAAAGGCTCAGAAAGGCTCGGCTCACCCAGAGGCTGGGCTGGGTCAGCAACTGGGTCTGAGTGGCCTGGAGCTCTCTGCTTAACCCCCAAGTGCCTGGGCCCCTCCTGCAGTTGTGAATCCCGGCAAGGAGCTCAGAGTGGGACTCACCTGGCCAGCCCTGCAGCTGTCACAGTGCACCAGGCCTGCGGTCAGGGCTCAGGAAGCAGTAGGTGTCCTGGCTGCTGGTGCGGGAAAGGTCAGCTCACCCTCCTGCAGTAGCCCTTTGGCTTCTGTCCCTAGATTCTCTGGGCCTGTCCAGGAAGGTTGCAGAATTCAGGCAGGCCAGACAGCTGATCTGGGCTCCAGACCCCCTCAGAGGGATAAGCATATATCATCTTCCAAGAAAACCCCGAATTGGGCAGCTGAAACTACTCCCCTTGTTGAATAGAACTGAAAGCAGATCCACACCTACCACACAGTGCTCTGCTGGCTGCTGCTTCTACCCACGCTGGCCCTGGCTTAACCTAGGGCTCAGAGCTGAAGCCTCATGTCCCACCCCTCAAATGGTCCCTGCATAGTGAGAAAGATTGAAGGATTCCAGCCCAGGGGTGGGGAGCACAGCATGGTCCCTAGGGGACTCAAGTCCAGGGCAACTGGCCAGGTTTTGCTGAAGGCCTCTGAGCCACTGTGAAGCATCACAGCCTGGCTCCTCCTCCTCTTGTGTCCTGGGTCCTGCATCCCTCCTCACATGCTCACGTGGTGCACAGGCCCCTTTGCTCCTCCTCGCTGGGTGTGGTGCAGAGCCAGGTAGCACCGCCTTCTCTCAGTCGACCTCCTCATCCTACGGCCACCATCACCTCGGTCCCTCTCTGCCTCCAGCCAAGAGACCCAGTTCCATGTTGTCCCCAAGGAGAATTTCAGTGATCCAAGCGTTCTCATCTTGTTGCAAATTAACAGAAGCCGGGCTTCATCACAGGCTAAATAGTCCTTGGGTTCTAAGCTCCTGAACGAGGCTCCCAGGGGAATTAAGTGAGGTCACACACAGTCACACGGCTCAGCCTGCCACCTGCCTGCATGGAGCTCATGACATGAGACCTGGCAAAGCCGAGTGACTTCTTCAATGAGCTGGGGTCCCAAGGGTGCCAAGCTCTGGCCCTGTGACCACGAGGGCTGGGAGGGCCACCCAGAGCTAGCCCCCCACGTTTCCATTTCCCTTAGTGACAGTGACAGCAGACAGCTTACTCCAGGTCCAGCCAGTGGCCAGCTTTCCTCTGGAGTGAGGGCACCTCCAGGAGGTCTGACCTCAGGGCTGCCATGGAGATGACTAGGACACCACCCTGCCTGTGTGGAGCAACGTCCCTCCAAGGGGGCCAGGTGGGCCGGCCACTGACGCTGACTGCTGGCACCACAGATCACCAGCTAACAGCTGCCTGAGGCCAGCGACTCATGTGGGCCCTGCAGCTTCCAGTGCGCGTGCGCGTGCGCGTAGGTGCTTGCCATTCAGAGGATGCCCCTATTTTTCCTGTCTCCTTGTACTGGGCCCGGACTGACACTGGCAGCAACCTGGTCCCCATAGCAACCAGCAGTGACTCCCAGGGAACCTAGGGACCCTTTAGCTGGAGGCAGGAAGCTTGAATGTGTGTCTCGGAGAAGAAAGAGCCCCTGCTGCCTCCTTGGCAGCCCAGGGGATTTCTGAGTGGAGTCTAAACGAAACCTCTCTCTTCCTCCTCTTTCTCCCTGCGCCTTAAGAAGGCACCCCAGTTGCCTCCACTTTATGAAGAGTAAGAGGCTCCCTTCTTCCTTCAGGGCTTATAGGGAGCCAGGTGCTGTGAGAAGCCCTGACATGGTTTCCCACTGACTCCAGAGTCCCCCGAGCAGAGCAGCGCCTTCCTCTTCCTGCTCCTCACCTTCAAGTGGAGGAAGAGGACGCGGGTAAGGAAGCGAACCGTAACAGCTGGGCTCCTGCAGCTGCTTCCTGGCTGCCGGAGAACTGAGAACTGCCACCCCCCCCCCCCCCCCCCCCCCCCCCCCCCCCCCCCCCCCCCCCCCCCCCCCCCCCCCCCCCCCCCCCCCCCCCCCCCCCCCCCCCCCCCACCCCACCCCCTCAAGCTTGTCAGCAGCCATACCTGCCTCAGGTCAGCAGGAAGGAGGTCTCCATCAGGGTCCCTGACAACAAAAACACCACACGGTGGCACTGGAAACTGGGTCACTGCTGAGATGCAGTGGGATCCACTGATGGGGGGCATGGGATGGGGACAAGGCCTGGACTGCCCACTGAGCAGGCAGAGATGAAGAGTGCCACCTGTGCGGCCAGGGCTGAGGTACAGGTGGACAGCAGGGCACTAGCATTTGAATACTGCGGGCTGCAACGATCATTAAGATGCAGGTTGGCTGCTGTGAGCAGCTTTCTAAACCTAAAAACTTCAAGAAAGGGGCTAGGGAGATGGCTCAGTGGAATAAGCACTTCCCTGGCAAGTGCAAGGGCCTGAGTTCAATCCCCGGTTCCACAAAAAAAAAAAAAAAAACCTTGAGGAGGGTGTGGCAAGGCAACCCATGACGCCAGTGCTCTGGAAGGTTTAGGTAGGAGGATCAAAGTCCCAGCCCACACCCCACCCCGGCAATTTAGTGACCTAGTAAGACCCTGTTTCAAAAATAAAAAATAGGAATGTGCTGGAATGAAGCTCCCTAGAGGCCCCGGGAATCAGCCTCAAGCGTGGAAAGGAAGAGAAGGGGAGAGAAGGGAAGGGCAGGGGTGGGGAGGCGATGAGGGTTGGAGAGCAAGCTCAGGCCTACCCTTGGTGAAGTCCCAAAGTCTCCGTTTCACCCTCACCCTGCAACCTCTGCAGCCACTGTACTGAAAGTCAGCGTGGTGCTGGACAGATGCAGCACCGTGATAGAGACGGAGAGTTTTAAGCCCAAGGCAGAGCCCGGCTAGGACCAGAGTAGGACCTGAGACGTGACATGGGGTGATATGGGGATGACCTAGCAAAGCACTAGGTGGTGAGGTGGGGTAGGGAAATGGGAGGGCTTCCTCCCGCGCCGAGGAGGCCACATCCTATCCCCCACCCCACTTTCGTGGCTCAGTGCCTTTTCGAAACCCTAACAGTCAGGTATGGGGGGACAAAACACGATGTGACCATCAGCTTGATGGCACCCAGACAGCTCGCGATGGGTGGAGTATTGGGCAGAAGACCACTGTAGGGAGGAAAGATGAGCCTGGTCTTTTCCAGGGCTGGGGACTGTCACCACCACCAGCACCATGGCTGATTGTGGACCCCCCCCCCCCCGAGCTTTAAAACAACCTCACAAGGGAGAGGTTGTATATGGGAAAAACAGGTTGCAGATGGGCATCCGAGACAGAAGGGAAGGCCGCACTTGGCCTGGTATCAATGTCCAGGAACTCATCCTAGAGGGGTGACAAGGGCACTTGCACATTTAAAGCTGCAGAAATGTTGAGTCACGGAGAGCCTGTTATGAGTATCTACACTAAGGGCTCCATCCAGAAACCACATTCCCACAAACTTCCACACAATACAGACAGAAAACTGATCGGCTCAGCTTAGGTCACGTGTTCAATCTGCGTCCAATCATCGGCAGAGGGGGTGGGGCCATGCAGTCACCAAGAACAGGGGTCTCCGACCCACCTCTTGTAATTCCCTGCAAAAGTGTATTCTCTTCCAGCTGCTCCCTACTCTAGCCAAATTTCTGCAAAGAATGTTTCTAAAAGTGTTTGACCAGCAGGATGTGGGGATGCAAGCCTGTCATCCCAGCACCTGGGTGGCTAAAGCCGGAGCATCTTCTCCAGTTCAAGGTCAGCCTGGGCTACATAATGAGTTCAAGGCTAGTCTGATCTATAAGGAGATCTTATCTCAACAAAACAACCAGCCTTAGGTCTTAAGAAATAGCTAGAGTCAGGGAGATAGTTCTGCGCTTCTAAGCATCCGCCTGGTAACGCTAGGACCTGGGTTCAATTCCCAGTACTGCGTGCTGTGCCAGTGCAGTACAGGCACTGACACCAGGCGTGGTGGTGCACACCTGTAATCCCAGCGCTGGGGAGGCTGAGACAGGAGGATCACTAAGAGTCCAAGCTGTGAAGCGAGACCCTGTACCAGATAGATAAATAAATAAATAAATAAATAAATAAAAGATTTTTTAAAAAATTAAAGAAATAGCTACATCCTTAGGTAAAGCCCCAGCCTGCCCATGGAATTATTATTTTCCTCATTATCAGCGTTACTATTATCATTGGCTGAGGGTTTCCCGTGTTCCAGGAACAAGGCAGAGGAAGGCCTGTGTGTGGCCCACTTCAGGTTCCCAGTGACACTGTGTGGCACAGACCATACTTCACCTCACTTTATAGGTTAGGGAGCTTCGAGGTGTCACAGAAGGAGTCACAGAAAGTCACAGAAAGAAGAACCAAAGTCACTGTGGAGTAGCAGAGCTGGGATGGAATCTGGTTCCAGCCAGTTCTCAGGGCCTCCTCCAAATAAAGTTCAGGGCGTGGAAGGGGCACAGGAGACACAGGCAGCTGCCTGGGTTGCAGGGGGTGTGTTCTAGTGGACTGGGTTTCCTGCTGCATCCCAGATCCCACACACAGCATGACCCACAAGGCCGCTTCTAGAATTTACTGCGTGGAACTGCTGTGGAAAAAACAAGTAGAAATGACCCAGCGTGGAGCGAGGGAGTTTCACTTACAGGTCGCCGTCAAATGAGACCGAGTCGTCCCGGGGACCTGTGCACCAGAGGTTACTTGCCTCCATCTCCACTTGGAGAAACTGAGGCGTAGGGAGGTGAATCAGGTTATCCAAGGTCACATAGGAAGTGGAGGCTCAAACTCAATATTTTCCTGCAAATGCAACGACCCCTAGAGAAGAAGATTTGGATCACACATAGGGGCAGGTTTCCAGTGCCTAAAAGAAACCACAAAGTGTGAAAACATTGACATTTAGAGGCAGGGAGAAGTGTTTGGGAGCTACCCGGGCTTGGCTTTGGATTCTGGCTCTCGTAGGTGATCTTGGCCAAGTCCCTTCTGTCCCCCGTCAGCACAAGGCAGGTGCCTCCAAGGACCCTTGTGGGGATTTGAAAAGGCAATCTGTACTTTATCATGGGCATGGTGGTGCATCGCAGGAGGCTGAGGCAGGAGCGTCACCTCTGTCATTCAATGAGTGCAAGGCCAGCCTAAACCGTAAAGCAAGCAAGCAAGCAAATCCACAAAACAATGCACTTTATGATGGCAGCAAGTGCCCACCACAAGTCGCTTGGTGCTGAACCTTCGTTTTCTCCAAGGATAATAAGATAAAGACACTTCCTGCACTGGGCCGCTGGGAGGATTAGGCAGACAACAGGCACCTTCCCAGTTCTCGGCTTCGCACCTGCTCCTTCCCGTCTCCTGCAGTCCCAGCTGTGTCAGGGCTACCCTTGCTGCTGCTGGCGTAAGTGACACACTGCGTCTAAGAAAAGCACTCCTGGGTGAGCATGAGCACACAGGTGTGAGTGGAGGAAGCAGAAGGCTTTTCCTCTTCCGCCTGGCGGAACTGCCTGTGCGGGCTGTGGGGTGTAGCGGTGAGTGACGCTGAGCAGGTGATCCAGGGACACAACCCCTACATGGTTATGGGTGGTGGTAGGCAGGCCTGGCTGCAGAGCCAGGCGGGCAGTTGGGGCTCTGCTGCCAGCGGATCCTTTCTGCCCCGTTGCCTGGGGGAAGGTGGAACGTGCTGGCTTGCTGGTTTGCAGGCAGGAACCACATTCTTTCCCAAAGACTCAGCCAGGGACCTAAGCCCTTAAGAATAAAAAAAAAAAAAAAAAAAAAAAAAAAGCACAAATTAATGAGCACTTACTACATTCCAGGCCCCGTGCCAAGCAGTTGACGTAGATCCCAGCCACTACCATCCGTGTAGCCTTAGGTGCAGGGTCTACTGTCTCTGGCCTGGGTTTGCTCCTGCAAATGGCTCTCAGGATGGTGTCTGCCCCCTGGCCTGTGGGGAAGGAAGCATCTCTGGGTTAGCCGAGAGCAGATGCCAGCTGGGTGAGGCCCCGCTGTAGATGCTTGTGCATTTCCTCATCGTACTTCTTAAGGGTAGGAGTGACACTTCCTAACCTCACGTTCTCTTTGCTGGGTGAGAAAACTTAGGTTCAGGGGCTGGGGAGATAGCTCAGTGGCATAAGCACCTGCCTGGCAAGGGCAAGGTCCTGGTCCTGAGTTTGATCCCTGGTACCATCAAAAGAAAAAAGAAAAGAAAACTTGGGGTCAGTTCATGATTCCTGAGTGCAGGCTGATGGTGTACAAAATGGGCCCCTGGAGTCGTCTGGGCCAGGCTGCTGGCGCCCACGGTTCATGAAGCACCCAAGAAGTCGTGGTAGGGAGCCCCTCAGAGGGACAGAGGTGAGGTGCAAACATTGAGGTGGGACGCTGGCCTGCAGCATTTGCTCTGCGCAGTGCTGCCTTTCTCTCCCTTGCTCCCCAGGGCTAGGGGTTCCACAGGCGCAGGGCTGGCCGGGCTCCCTGTACCACAGTGGCCCAAATGGTTACCTTGACCCTGTTGTGTTTCCCCTCCTGTGAGCCACGACTGAAGGGCCCTACTGACTCTTGTGGATTCTGAAAGGGGTCACCAGTGGTCAGGGTCACATCCCCCAGTGGTTCCCCACAGATGTCCTCCTAGCGTCCATTTCCACTCGTGGCGCCACTGGGCACTCAGAGAGCCTTGGGAGCTGCCAAGCTGTTGGTTATTTTGCTCATTTTATTAATAAACGTGTCCCAATGCCAACCACATGGAAACTGCTGCCTGGGAACAGGGATGGAACAGACTCTAGGGAGTTTGGGGGCTGGACTGTGGTGGCAGGAGAAACAGACGGGACCATGGGGAGACGGGAGGCAGGCAACTTGGTGGGCCCCTGGGGTGGGTCTCGGGTCTTCTGGGTTTTGAGAAGACCTGTAGGGACTAAGAGAGGTGGGAGGACCTGTATGGGAAGGAGGCTGGGGCCTGACTGCAGGCTCAGGGTCATGGCACTCCCAGGGGCTTCTGGACACATCATGTGTAGTAAGGGATAGGGCTGAACCCTTAGAGGACCTCGACAGCCCCAAAGAGGTCGGGAGCGCTTGCCCAGGACTGCAGGGTGGTGCCCTGGTGCATGGAGGCAGCTGCCGATCACAAGCTGTAAGGGCAGCTCCTGGGGCCCAACACACACAGGGCCAAGGCCAGCGTGCAGTCTGCACCTGTACCGGGAAGTGTTAGAAAAGGCGTGGCTGGTGGGGGCCACATGGGGCGGGTTGCCGGAGGGCCAGCCCAGTGGGGGACACTGGCTGAGGACGATGGAGCCCTCTGCACACAGGGCCATGCCCTCCAGCCAGGGCCTGTGCTCTGGTCTATTACTGTCCAGTGAATAAATAATCCAGAATCCTACCAGGATCTTTACCCTTTAAGGGAATGAAGCTTTGTGCCTTTAGGGAGAGGAAAGAGCCCTGCACCAGAGGAAGAAACTTCTCTGGTGCTGTCACAGAGTGAGTTGGACAGATAGGGCAAGGCCAGTGGGAACCCAAGGACCCCCAGAGAGGCCACCTGCACTGGCAGGCAGGGGCCAGGCACCCTGGCGGCCCCTGGACAGTCCCTGAGGGAGAAGCCAGTGCTGCCGATGCTGGGCCCTGTGCTGGGCTTCTCCGTCCTGGCCTGGGTGTCCCTTCTCAGTTGGCTCCTGCCTTCAAAACAGCAAGACATGTCACCCACACACCCAATCTACTTATTAATTTTTAAGTAATAATCACACATTGCTGGCCTAGTATGTGAGTCACTAGACACTCACACAAAAGAAATTAGACAGACAAGGTCAGCTGGGGTGTAGCTCAGTGGTAGAGCACTGGCCTGGCGTGTGCAAGGCCCTAGGTTCAAGGCCCAGCACTGCTGATAAATAAAGTAATAACTATAAATGTCATAATAACTGTGAATGGTTTTTGATAGGCTTTCAAAACAAAAGTAGAGCCTCATGCTGAGGGTCACTGCAGCAGTGGATGTAAACTCATATAACAAGTCTTCTTGCTCATGATTTAAATTTGAGGGCCACTTTCTTGCCAGACCTTGTTTGTTTGTTTATTTATTTATTTATTTATTTATTTTTATTTTTTTTTGGCAGAACCGGGGATCGAACTCAGGTCCTTGTGCTTGTCAGGCAAGTGCTTATTCTACTGAGCCATCTCCCCGGCTCCCAGACCTTGTTTATGTGTCACTGATTTCACTTTTGTTTGAAACAGGGTTCACCACTATGCTGCCCGAGCTGGACTCAAACTCAGGGATCCTCCTGCCTCAGCCTCCAGAGTGCTGGGCTGACAGTGTGTGCTACCACGCCTGGCTCACTGGCTTTATACCCTGCATGTGGTGGTTTACAGCAGGGACCAACAGGAGAACTTATACATGGTGTGCCATGTCCTCCCATGACTTGTCACAACTGTCCTACATTCAGGACTTTTTCTGTTTGTTCCCCATTTCTGCTTTCTGTCCTCGTGCTTTGTCCGTTTGTTGAAGAATGGAGCTTTGCGTCAGGGGCGACTGTGCTCTGCCTAACTGGTCTCAAGTGAATACAAAGTTTTCAAAATGCTGACAGCAAGGGAAAGGTCAGGGTTGCCAGCATCCAAGCAGGTCCGATTCCCACTTTCCCATCCTGCCCTGGAGTGCAGTTCCCAGGAAGACCAAATATGGACATGGATTGGTCTCTAAATCCTGGAAACATTGACTCCCACTCCGGTATGAGAAGGAAAGAGAAATCCAATGTTTAATGTTTCTTCCCCTAGAAGCCTACCTTAATTCTTAGTGGTGTGCTTGCCCCGCCCCTGCGCTTTCCTAGCTCCACCCCAAGCCCCCCCACTCCTGAGTGACAAGGGTAAAGTCACCCCCTCAGGGCACAGACTCAGCCCCCCCTGTACAGAATAGGCCCTCCCCATTATTCTCTATCCAGAGAACCACTTATACCTTCAAGGCATCTGTCGCCCTTTGTCATGGTGTAAGTCTGTTCCCTATTGTGCCTTCCCTGGAGACCCCATGCCTGCCATGCCCATGGCTGTATGCCCACCCTTTGCCCCTCATATTCTGAATGCATTATGAAAAGAATGCCCCGAGGCAGCGTTGTGAAGAGGCCCCACACCAGATGGGGAGCCCAGCCCCCCCCACTTACTACTGTGACCACGGGGGTGGGGGTGGGGGTGGGGAGGTACTGTGGCAGGGCTGGCTCTGCAGGTGTGGCCGTTCCGAGGCTGCCAGCTGCCACCCACCCTACCGTCTCCTGTTTGGCACCTGTGCCAGGTGGACAGAAAGGGAAACGGGCCGGAAGCTCTGCTTCCCCAGAGGCCCCCAGAGGCCTGTTTCCCCAGGCTCTATGACAATCCCTGAGCCTCTGGTTAATGGATTCTTAAAGAAAAGCCAGCAAGGGACAATGGCTTCTGGCACAGAGTCCCGCCCAACTCTCCAGCTTGACAAAGAAAGGAACTGTAAAGCCCTGGCCCAGGTGCCACCCAAGGGGGAGCCTGAGGAGAAGCAGGCGCTGGGACCAGGCCTGGGGCACAGGACATCCTGGGAGAGGCTGCCAGCAGCCCAGACCCTCAGGCATGCTGCGTGACAGAGGGTGAGGGCTCTGCTCATTTCCACCTCAGTTTCCCCACCAGCAACCTAGCCGGACGTGTTGAGGGCCCTGCCAGCTTTGACTGAGGCTGCAGTTGCCACCAGCGTCTCACTCCTGTGCCTGACCCCTACAGTTTGCCTCTGGAACGTGCTAATCCCTTTCCCTCCCTCCTTCTGGCTGCTGTCACCAAGGGTGGCTCGAGGGGCCTCCTCTCCCTGGAAGAGGGGACTTTGTAACTTGGTTGGGGAGGGCCAGGCCATCTGTTCTGCCGGCCAGCACCCAACAGAGAGGCCATTCAGTGCTTGGTGGCCTGCATCCGCCCCTCCCGGCCCAGCCTGAGCAGATGGGCCTCCTGCCATGCTCTTGAGCTCCCAGAATCTGGAGGCCCAGCTGGAAGTTGGGGGCGCTGGGCCACTTGCCCTCCCTGTGGAGAAGAGTCAGCTGGGTGTCAGGCTGGGCCACCTGCTTGGACAGCCAGCCCACCCAGCCGACTCCCGGAGGTCCGCTGGTCCCATCTACAGAGCAGGTGGACCAGCGGTCTGGGCTGGACCAGGAAACTGCAGTAGGGAGCTGTGGGTGAGGGTGTTCAGTGCCGACTCCGGGGCTCCCAACCCACTAGGCAGCGTTTTTAATAAACTTTGTGCGGGTGAGTCTCTACTGGTCTCACAGGCACTGACACCTTTATTTCTAGTGTGGCTGGCTGTGAAAGACCTGTGACCAGGGAGCAGGGTGGCATTATCCCCATTCAACAAGGGAAGAAACCGAGGCCCCAAAGGCAGTTTCACACAGCACAGCCCCCAAGATCAGCGTGCGCCTGGATTCCTGCCAGAGCCAGGGTGGCACAGTCTGGTCTCCATGTCCCAGGAGAGATGGGGTTGGGCCCTAAGTTCTTCCTTCCTCTGCATAGTGACATTTAAAGTCCTGCAAGGGATCTGGTGTCTCCTCTTATCCCCAGTGACTCCTAAGCAAAAATAACACTGGACTCTAACAGGAAGGAAACGAATCCCACAATAACAACCGTGCACTGAAAACACATCATACATTGTTTAACCACAGCTCTCCTGATTTGATCAGTGGGCCCGCATCCGGGATGCAGGGGACGTCTCAGACCGTCTCTGCTCACCCCCAGGTGAGCACTGCCCCTTGATGCTCCAGGCTTGGCTCTTCAGGAGCCTCTTAAGCAAGGCAGCCCCTCCCCTTCTGGTCCCCGCCTGGACCTCTCAGGCAGAGGATACTGAGGATGGGAGCTGGTGGCAGGGACTGCTGTGCATCTTCCAATGACTCCTGCGAACTCTGGGGCTCTTAGGAGGGCTGCAGCAGGAAGCTGTGACCCTCTGGGCACTGTACTCCTCTCATGAATTTCCGCAGGAAAAATGTGTCTCACTGGAGGACACCAAACCAGCTGTGGCTGCCACTAGATCCCTGCTTTCTAGCCAGGGGTAATCAGAGAGAGGAGAGGACCTGCGCTGGTCCCTTTGTAGGTGACACCATCCCTTCCATCTTACAGATGGGGACCCTGAAGTCCCAGTGTGCAGTGCGCCCTGACACCACGCGGCTAGGGTCAGGGAGCCCGAGAGCCCCAGAGAGTCTTGGCCCTGTCTCCTCCGGTGACTCAGGGCTGCGACATTGTGGACAGCCACGATGCCTCCTGAAGTCGGCCGCAGAAGCTGCTCCCAGACCGCCGCGGGGCGTTCTCTTCCCAGTTAGCATTCACCAGGCTGGGGGAGGGGGAGGGGCAGGGAAGCGGAGCAGAAGGAAGACAAAGAAAAGGGGAGGGGGCGGAGGGTGAGGCAGGGATCGAGGAGGCTGGGCCTGCCTGCCCAAGAAAGGCGGGGACGCCAGGCCAGGCGACAGCAGGTGTGTGGGGCAGGGGTTTAGAGGTCAGCGTGCCCCCACCCCCAATCAGGCTGAGGGTCTAGATTAGAGGCCGTGGGAAGGCGGGGTCCCTGCAGACCCTTGCTGTGCTGCCACATGCCGGGCACTGTGCCAGGCTCAGAGGCGCAGCTGGGGTGACTGCACATGCTTCTCTCCTCCACCGGATTAGAGGTGTCTTGGGTGCAAAACGGAGGAGCTCCTCGAGTCGTGTACTGTTATATGCGTAAGTATGTGCTAGCGTGTTTGCTTTTTGTTGTTGCTCTGGCTGGAGTCCTTGAAAGTTTACTACATCTCTTGCAGAATGAGGAGGCAAATCCATGATGGCCTGGACCTTGGGGCTGCAGTGTACGGCTGTACAGGCTGTGCACTGCATCACTGCATCTGGTGTAGGAGGGGCAGCCCAAGGCCCGCTCTGCCCTGAGTTGTAATTACTCTCTCTCTCTCTCTCTCTCTCTCTCTCTCTGCTTATATAATACACAGGGAGCAAGGTTCTGAGAATCCAGCTACATGAGGGAGATGGTACCTTCAAGGCATGGATGTTCTCCAGGAGGCAGAGAAAGGTAACATCAGAAGGTGACACACGCTGCAAGATCAGTGAAACTGGGTGAGCAGTTGAGTAACGGGGGTGACCTTCCAGCTGAGATCAGAAAGCTTGGGGGAACAGCATTCCCAGGAAAGGGAACAGGGCATGTGAAGGGCCCATGGCAGAGGTAAGCTCAGCAGACTCAAGATGCAGGGAGTTGGCTTAATGTGGCTTGGAGAGGGTTGGGTGCAGGGCCAGAGCCCACAGGGCCATGTTGGCCCAAGGACAAGTCCAGGTTTTATTCTAGACTATAGGGGGGACACCTTTGGCTTCCTTCTCCAAAGCTGTCTCGGGCTGCTGTGTAGAGGGTATCTGGGGGCTGCAAGGCATAGCTAAGAGCTGGGCACCATTCAGAAGGGACGACAGGGCAGTTGGGGTGGTGGCCGTAGCTGAGCTGGAGGATGGACGTGGGCCAGGCTGACTGCTTTCACAATTATTACTATTACCGTTCATAAGCACAGGGCGCGGTGACAGCCTTGTGAAACAGCACGGATGCTAGCCTCATTTTCCAGCTGGGCAGACTGAGGCTGCCAGAGGTGCTGAAGGCCTTGTGGCCTGGAGGAGGCCTGCAGGAGGTTTCCCCCAGCTCCACGGACCCCAACCCAGCTCCTCTCTCCAAAGCCCTGGCCACCACCGGCCTGAGAAGTCCCAGGGCAGCTGCCCCACTCTCCGGGGGCTTGTGCAAGCTTAGGCGGAGCTCGGGGAACTCTCAAGCCGGATTGGCAAATGTAGGCACTTTCTTAAACACCAGGCTATAAAGCAACTGCACAATTGGCTCAGAAACCAGGGCCCTGCGCTCCATCCGCTCTCCCTTCATCCCACTCCTAACCAGCCCCCTCCAGGAGGGGCCCCAGAATGCCCTGGGGTGAGGAACAGGAAAGGCAAAAGAATGTTCAGCTACCCTAGGAGCCACAGATTAGCAGCTGAAAAACATGTGAGCACCCACTTCATGCTGGTCCTTAACCATGATTTCTTTCCTTTTTTTGTTTTGAGACATGGTCTGGCTGTGTGTTCTGAGCTGGTCCTGGACTCATTATGAAGCCTGGTCAGCCTTGAACGTTCTTCAACCCTCCTGCTTCAGCCTCCTGGGGACTAGAATTACAGGTGTGCAACCCCCAGCCCAGCAGGATCCTTAACTGTTTTTCATCTAATGATCACATTTCTACTGTGAAAGGTGAGCTGGGGTAAGGCTTAGTAGTAGAGCGCTTGCCTGGCACTTGGGAGGCCCTGGGTTCGAGCCTTAGCATGCAGAAGGTAATTGTGAGCCAGGCGTGGTTGTGCACATGTGTCATTCTAGCACTAGGGAGGCTGAGGCAGGAAGATCACTTGAAGTTTAGGGTAAGTCTGGGCCACAGAGTGTCAGAGGGGGGAGGGGGGAGGGAAGGGGGGCTAGAGAGAGAGAGAGAGTGAGAGAGAGAGAGAATAAAATGAAATGAAATCCTGGTGCAGAAGCCAGCCCTGAGCGTCAGTTTCCCATCTGAAGAATGGGCCATCCTGCAGAAGCTACCATGAGTTTGCTCTGCGGATGTCGCGGAGGGGGGGGGGACACCCAAACTCCTGCATTGCATGTGGCATTGATCCTCCCTTCCTCCCCCATGCAGGGTGAGAATGGGGAGCAGGGCAAGGGGAACCCTGGAGACAGGATCTGCCTGTCAAGCCCCCGCACCCACTTGGGCTGTTGGGTACAGCCCAGTGCACCTCGCTGCCCACCCTTCGCCCAGCCTGTGCGCACTCGCTTGGCTCCCAGCAATTACGTAAGGTGTAAGGCGGCCTGCGGCGCGCGCGGGAGTGGCCGCCTTTGTCACTGCGATCCGCCTCGGCAGCCGCCCCGCGAGTATTAATAACCCGAGGCGCCTGGCTGCGCTCGCGTGTGTGGATCTGCGTGTGTACCTACGCAGGGGCGGCTGAGAGACCGACGCCCCGCCCCCGCCTCCAGCGCGCTGTCGGGGTGTGGGAAAGACGACGCTGCGTTCCCCAGAACCCTAGGAATCTGATTGCAAACTCTAAAGCAAAGGTTCTTAATGCCGGCTTTTATCATACACCCTTGGACTGTCGCGGGTACACAGGTCGGGCCACAAAGTCTGCTCGGAACTTGGACTAGAGAAGCTCTCTCTGGCCACTTGAAGGGGTCACTCTGGCTGGCGCATGTTTCCCTGGGTCCTAGGCTGGCAGGTGACTTCCCTTGCCAAACCCACGACCACAGCGGGCAGCGACCAGCCATCCCAGCCCCCGTCAGCCAGAGAACCAGGGCCACCTGCGGCTGTGGGCTGGACTGCCAGAGTCCCAGCCTCCAGGGAGCTGTGACCTGAATCAAGCCATGGAACTCGGCAGGCCTGTTTCCTGACCTATAAAATGGCACTCAGAACGATGCCAGCCTTATTAAGGTTAAATAAGATTCAAGACCCGGAAAGCACCTAGCTGGGCCAGAGGAATGAATGACAGAGCCCCTGGTGTGGAACCAGGGCGGTCTCCAGCTCTCCCCAGAGCCCTAGCCTGGGTGGGGCTCTGCAGCCCCGAGAGTGTCCTGTGGGTTGACAACTGAAGGGGCCCTGAGCTTTGGATGAGGCCCCCACAGCTGGGAATGAGGCTTTCCTGTGGGCAGCTACGCACACTCTTCCCCCACCAGTCTCATCCCTGGACTTCAGTGAGTCAGTTACCAGGCACCCAGAGACACCTGTTAACTGCATTCCAGCCCCACTACTGACTGCCCTCTTTTCGCGTGACTGATGAGTGTCTTGGGGCTCAGAGAGGCTGTGCGACTTACTTAAGGCCCCAGAGCCTGACAGCAGAGGCCCAGGGCCTTGCCACTCAACCTGAGTTGGCCTAGTGCCCCACAGGAATCTTGAAAGGGTCGACCCTGGGCGAGGCACCCACTCCTCCTCCTCTGGGAAGACCTGACCTCCGGCTTGTTCCCCTTCCTGAGTTCTCTTTCCTACATGTAAGGAGCTGCACGCCGCTCCCTGGTCTCAGAGCAGCTGCAGCCACCAGCCTAGTGGGGATGAGTCACTCCGGGAGGGTGTGGGAGGAGGAAGAGGTTTGGGGTCAGTCTCTCCAGGGTAGCAGGGAGGGAGACAACTCTGAGGGGAGTCTGCCTGGGGTCCTTCAAACAGCTGAGCTCAGAACCACTGGTGGGGAAGACCCAGGGGACTCTACAGCTTCAGCAGAAAGGAAGTGGGAGGGACAAGACTGGGACCTGGAACCCTTTGGTTCAGGGAAGCAAAATCCCCGTCCTCTGCCTGGCTCTGTGTCCTGAGAGGTGGCTGCTTCTACCTAGGCCAAGATGGTGCTTGTGGCACCAGCCGTCTCCCACCCTGGTTTGACAACCCCCACCCCAGAACCACCTTCTAGCAGCGGTGCCCAGGGCTCTCCATGCCCCTCCTTCTAGGTGATCTCATAATGGCCCTAACCACCAGGCATCCTCTCCGTAAACTACTACTAAGATCTGCAAGGTCAGCCCATTTTACAGACAATGAAACCAAGGTTCAGGGAAGCAAAATCCCATAACCAGGATTTGGATCCAGCTCTGCCAGCCCCAAATCCAAGGGCCAAACCACAAAACACCTCTGACAATATCTTTCTCCTGTCTATGGAGACCCTGTTCTTGGAGAGAGGATCCTGGCTGAGACCTGAGTCCCCAGGGAGGTGCTGGCCAGCTGCTCCCCAACTCTCTTCCTCCATGTGGATGCGAAGCAAGTGCCTTTGAAATCCAATCCCATACTCCTCCTCCTCCCTCTGGGATTCCCAATCCACAAGTGGTTCTAGACACCTATGCTGGCAATCCTTGCCCCTCCCTGGCTCCCACTCCTCACACCCACCTTCATAGGCACAGACACACAGCCTGCGCATGACACTCCCTCACGCCAGGGCACAAGGAGGCGCTGCCTCCCCGGCAAGGGAGCTCAAAACAGATGGAGCGGCAGCTGGTCCCCAGTGGTGCTGGCGTGGCTGGCAGGGCCTGACCTTTGCCTGTTGGCTCCACACCTGCCCCCCCCCCCCACACCTGGGGCTTTCCGAAGCAGCCTGGAAGAACAGGAATCTTCGCTTCCAGTTTGCAAGCCTTTTTATCAAATCACCTCACTTGACTCACAAGCTGCACGAGGCAGGTATTTCTCCAATTCCATTTTCCAGGGGCAGCAGAGGGTCACAGAGCGAGGGAGGAACATAGCTGCTATCCCAGCCCTCTTAATGTTCTTCTTTAAAAAAAACCAACCAAACAAACAAACAAACAAAAAGCAATGAAACTGGAGATTAAGCCCAGGGCCTTTGCTCAAAGATGCATCCCCAGCCCTTTACATTTTCTGAGACAAGGTCTTAAGTCACTAAATTTCCCAGGCTTGATTTGTGCTTGCAGTCCTACCTCAGCGTCCCAAGGTGCTGGATCCACAGCTGTTTTTTTCTTTGCAAATAGCCAGGCCTCCTTGTTGTCAGCACGCAGCTAGTGAGGCTAGCTTGTTTACCGTGCCTGGTGGGAAGACCCATCCCAGAGAGGATCAGAGCAGTGGCATGCTCTTGAGCTCACTGCAGAGAAGCATGCAGGAAGGAAGAGATCAGAAGGCTTCCCTGGGTGCCCAGGGTGCAAGGGACAGGGTCTCACTTCCTCCCCACCTCCCAAGTATTTTTTGCCGTGGTGGTAGTGAGTACTCCATTCCTAGCAACAAGCAAGCGGAAAGTCAGGGAGGAGTTGATGAAGGAAAGCAAATGGGGGAGACAGGCTGATGGTGGAACCTAGTGTGCATAACCTTTGAACTCCAGGTGTCTTGATGCAATGTCCTTGGTCCCCCAAGGCCACCAGCTGTCACTGTGAGCTGTTTTCCTTGCAGCTCTTGACTTGGTAGATGCATAATTGTCTCCTAGGAAGCCAGGAGCCCTTGATGGACAGTGAGTGTCCTGTTCGGTCTCAGCACCCAGCACCTAGCATGTTGGCCTGATCTGAGCTCCAGCTTTCTACCGATGGGCCTGGAAACCCACACCAGGGTGCACACTCCAGGGCTCAAGGCTGCACACACCCAATGCCATGGTGGTTGTGAATCCCTCCTCTGGCTTCTGCTTCCATGTTGCTAGTGACAGGGAGCTTCCTGCTGCTGTCTTCAAAGTCCCTCCCCTCGGCCTGAGCCGCACACACTGTCAACTAACTCAGTTAGTGCTCTCACCAGCCAGGCGAATGTTATGTAGTGGGATGGGAGCTTGGTCACTTCCGTAATCAGGTTGGGGGACAGTCACAACGTGCTCACGGGGAGCCAGGTATTGCTCCCATTTTCTTCAGAGCACCTCACCGGGTCAGCTCAGCCAGGGCCAGGAGAGTCTGCTGGGCAGGCCAACTCCCAGGGACTGGCATGGGGTTTGTGCTCCGTGATCCTGGGCTATGGCTGTGACAGCGAGATCTCCCAACAACAGTAGGGGCTTCCAATGGCAGGCTACCCCCACTATGTAGATGAGGAAACAGGATGTGGAGAGGTTTGGCCACCTGTTTGCCCAAGGCTGTGTGGTCTTTAACAGGCACAGGCAGAGGCAGGCTTGGAACTAGGCAGCTGTCCCGGGTCTGCTCCTTAACCTAAAGGAACTGGCACAGACCCAGTCCCAGGCCCATCTGGTTGTCGGGGCCTCCTCCCACTTCTGTTCCCTCACCTTGTGAAATGGAGCGTGTGATCCCCAGCCCTGCTTTCCTCTTCTCTCTGCCCAGCCCCCTCCAGGGCCACTGTGGCTGCCATCAGACCAGGTGACAAGATCCCAGTGGTGGCCAAGAGGGTATGTGTATTTTTAGCCGCATGGGACTGACTGAAGCCTGGAATCCGACAGGGGTGTTTATGGGAGCCTGGAGCGCCTCTGAGCCCCCAGCCCCAGCCCCACCCCAACAGCAGGTGCAGAGATAAGAGGCCTGGCAGCTGTGCCCCCACCAGCGGCAGAAGTACCAGATAAGATCAGTCCAGTGACAGTTCACGTTATTACAGCTGTGTCAGCATTGGTGTGGTTGGATTTCAGAGTGGAGATAAGAGGTGGTAGTGGCAGACTCTTATAATTTGGGTGTCATGGATGAAGGGTGGGCTGATGCCCCAGCAAATGAAATGAACACTGTTTGTAAAATGGGTCTAATCCTATTGACCTCCTAGATTGTAGTGCTCATAGATGAGTCCACATCCGGCACCAAGTAGGGGCTCAGCAAACGGTGACCATTGGCACAACTGCGTTCACACTCGGCTGTCACTACCGACCAAAACTGTCCCCTCCGCTGTAGACATGGCCTAAGCCAGGTTATTGAAGACAGGGTGAGCTGCCAATTCGTGGGGTGTTGCTAGTTCCGGGAGAGGGGTGTTGTCTGAGGAACTTGCCAAGAAAGTGCTCCCAGGGAGGGCTCCGTGGCCAAGCCAGGGTGTCCGTTTCTGTCCCGGGCTCGGGTCTCAAGTGCTTCCGGCTTGAGGTTGCGCCTCCCGCAGGCGGTTCCAGGAAAGCATCGGCCGGAGCTCTAGGCTCGCAGTCCCCCAGCCCCTCTGCACCCGCCCCGGCGGCCACTTCGGGGGCGAGGCAGCCCGGCGCGTGGGAGGGGACGGTGCGCCATTGGCTTGCGCGCCGAACTAGAGGAGGGACCTGCGGGGCCACCAGACTCGGGCGAGCCCGGAGGCGCAGGAGTCCAGCCCACCCTGCCCTACCCTGGCCACCCGGTGCGGCAGCGCGATGTGAGGCGCTGAGGGCCGCAGGTCCACCCCGCACGGCCGTCGACCCCGCGAGCTCGGGGACCTCCGCGCCGGGAACGTAAGTCGGCGCCCCAGCGCCACCGCACGCCTCGCACTTCCCCGCCGCTGCCGGCACTGCCTGTGCCGCGCACGCAGCCCGTGGACTCCTCCGGCCGCAGGCACAGCGGGGTCTCCGCGAACGCAGCCGGGCATCGAGACAGCGGAGCACCTGGGGAGCCCCTGGCCACACGGGACGCTGTCCGCTGCCCCTTGCGCCTCGATCCCCCGACTCGGTCTCCCCGGTCTAGGCTGCTGCCTCCGCCGCCTCCTTCCTCGGGGACTGTTTACTGGCCCTCGGGCTCGCGCGCTGTTTCGGTGCTGGAGAGAAACAGCCTTAAGTAGTTTGCTCTGGCCGGCCGGGGTCTCCGCCGCCGGCGCTCGGTTCTCGGTCCCCTCCCCCTCTTCCGCCGCACCCCCTCCCGCCTTTGTTTCCCGGTCTGAGGAGCGCGCGGTGCAAACTTGCGAGTTCCCCGGGCTGCGCCCCCGCTGGGCCGCGGAGTAAGGCGGTGGCGGAGTTCCCGCCGCCCCCAAGTCTGGCTTGACCTGCCGGTGTGGGGGCGGCGACCAGGCTGGAGGAGCCCCAGGATCAGAAAGTGGGGGAGTGTCTAGAGCCGGGAGGTAAGAGAGCTCGGAGGGGGAGGGGCAGGCCGGGCGCGACCCGGGTGCTGGGGCTGGAGAGGAGGCAGCAGAGGGTGGGCCACGCCTGAACCCCCCAGCCGGGGTGGACAGGAGGCGCAGGTGCAGCGCGACGACCCCCTCTCCGAGCCGCTCGATGAGCGGAAAGGGAGCCATGTGGAGCCGTGGGCATGGCGCGGGATGGCTTGGGGCCCGAGCAGCTAGCGCCCACCTTGGGGTAGCGGCAGAGATCAGATCGCCCCCGGCCGGTCAGATCGCCCCCCGGCCGGCCTCGCTGGGGTCCCCTCCCTTCCCTTCCCTCGCCCCCACCCAGTCGCGCGCTCTCGCCGCCTCCTCTTCGCCGTCCAGGGGCCGAGGATTTCTTCGCTGAGCGCAGCAGGCAGGGGCAGGAGGCGGGGAGGCCAAGAACCCAGGGCTGCCCCAAACCCTGCGCAGATGGCCCAGGCCTCCCCAACTTCACCGCCCGCGCTTCCTGTTTGGTTTCTCTTTAGACAAACTTTCAGGCCTGCGGGTAGAAGTCCCGGGCCGGCAAGACGGTTGCCCAAACCTTAGCCCGGGGATCTCCACTGGTGGCCTGTGGGAGGGGGACTGCGACCAATGGCCCGCTGATCTTAGGGATGCTGGGGTCGCTTTGGTGAAAACCCAGGAGGGGTCATTGCTTGTCCCTTAGCTGCAGGGAAGGAGAGGAAGGTTTGGGGTTTAGCAAGAACACCTTGCGCTCTGCATTGTCTCTCCGTGAAATGGATCCCTCCCCGACCCCCAGTGATCTTGCGCAAAGCGTCCCAAGACCTAGTTCCTCTGGCTTCTCTTCTACCCTCAGCCTGCAAACTTGAGGATTTGCAAAGGTGGCCGTCCGTTCCTGCTGATCTACTGTCCAACTGACTGCGACCATTCTCTGCAGAGGCTAAAGGACTCCCTCTGCCCCCAGTTTGTCCCATTCCGGGTTTTCAGTTTCCCCTCTGTGACAAAGGGCGCCCCCATGAGGATGGGAGAGTTGGGATGAACCCCTCCCGGTATTCACCCACTAGTCTTGGGTTGTGCTTTATTTTTTACCCATGGAGCAAAATACTGGAGAGCACTACCTACCCCCAAAATAACTTCTTGAGCAATGTGCCAGACCCTTTCCAGGCACTTAGGGAGACGGTCTCTTGTCCCCAGGGAGCTGACACAGGGTCTGAGGAAGAGGCAAATAAGTAAACAGCAAGCAAATTCTGTAGTGTATTGGTAGGGGAGAAATGTGGAGTGTTGGGGGCCAGGGAGGGGGTTGCCGCATTAAGGCAATCAGGTAGGCTTTGGAGGTGACTCTGAGAGAAAGCCTTGAGGTAGCAAGCTGTGCATGGAGCTGTGAGAAGGAGGGGTGCTGCACAGTGGCTTGTGCAAAGGGCCTGGGGCCTGGGGCAGAGAAGGGGGAGGGGAAGCAACCCCACGCTCAGCTGTCAGTGGAGGAGTGGAACCCTCCCATTTCACAGATGTGGAAGCGACACTCAGGACACCTGTCACCCAGGACAGCCCAGGAGTGTGGTTCTGACTTCTAGCCCACCATGCTGTTCAATCCCATGCCAGCCATGCCAGGCCTCCTCTGGGACCTGCAGGGCAGTGGCCCAGGCTGTGTCCTGAGGACTCCAGGTCTCCCAGGCCAGCACTGTGTGCTCCTGACACCTCTTTCTTGTGGCTGCTTCCTTCTAAACAGTCCATCCTGCATGGGTACAGACTTCCCAGAAGGTGCTTGGCTCAGAAGCTGGTTTGGCCCAGCAGAAACTGAGACAAGCAAGTCTCATCTCTTGCTTTGACAACAATAATAGTAGCATTATCAATGAGCATTTGCTATAAAGCATGTTTGTGTATCTGGCTCATAATGAGGTGTCATTATACCCATTTAACAGATATACAAACTGAGACAGACAGCACTGAGACACACACAGTGGATAGGGGGCAGAGCCAGGAGGTAAGCACAGAGTGGTCACTTTTTGAGTGGTCACCTGCTCCTTTAGCCACCAAGCTAGAGCCTAAATGTGGGGGAGCTGCTCAGTCCCAGACTGGGGTGGCCACCTTGGCCTTGGAAAAGCACAGTGACACTTCCACTTGTCTCTGGGCGTGGTCAGAAGACAGCTCATCACTGGCTTCTAAAATAATTGGCACAGGGGTCCTGCCCATTAGCACAGTTGTTTAAGTGCCTGCTTAAGCAAAGCAGTCAGGGTTAGGATTCTGCTCAATCCCCACATCCTCATGTCTTTCCAGACCTGCCTTTAGGCATTCTGAGCCAGTAAAAAAAACAAAAAATCCTTCTAAAATAATTGGCACAGGGCTGGGGAGATGGCTTAATGGAATAAGCGCTTCCCTAGCAAGCAAAAAGGCCTGAGTTCAATCCCTTGTTCTGCCAAAAAAAACTTGGCAGAGCATCTCCTCAAAGAAATTCCCTGTCCCCTCTCCTGGCCAGCACAGAGGTGGGGTGTAGGGGCGGTCAGGTGCTGCTGCTGCTTCTCCCAGGAGCCCTGTCCCCACAGGATCCAGCATCCAGAATGTCCCTTGAGAGCCCTGAGATGGTCACCGGGTTGAGGGGAAGGCTGGTTGAAAAGGACTGGAGATCTCCATGTGCCTGCCCCTGTTGAGTGACACTTGGGATACGAAAGGCCTTGTGGGTGACCTCTGGATGGGGAGGCTCAGGGTGTCCCGCCCTGTCCTCTCTTCCTCTGCTGCTCTGTGGGGATGGGGGGTGGGGTGGGGTTGAGTTTTGGAGAAGCTTGTGAGAAAATTGGGCTTTTCTCTTGCTTCCTGGATATCACAAGGAAGAGAACGGAAGGGACAGCACTGTTGGGAGGGTGGTGGGTAGGGGACAGAGCGGCTGGACATGGGGCCTGCACACATGGTCAGAGGGCTTTCAAGGTTGGAGCCCCAGGATTGAAGACCACACCCTACATTTTTAAACAAGGACACTGAGTCCAGGAGGCTGGCCCTGCCTGGCCAGTGGCCTAGAGCCTGGGGGTAGCCGCCGCTATCCTGGAGCTGCAAGTCAGGACAAACCCTGCTCCTGGAAGTGCTCGGAAGCAGGGCTGGAAGCCTTCCTGGACTTCGCAGCATCCTCCCAGGGATGGGCCCTGACCCTGTCCTGTTCTGCCCTGCTGGCTGTCCTCTGTCACCCTGGATGGGCCGCAGCACCCACCTCGCTGGCCTGTCCCCAGAGCAGATGGCACCAGCTGGATGGCACCCAGGGCCATGTGACCTCTCAGGGCCTCTCCCCTACTTGGGGATTGGTGTCCTGGACAGCAGGTCGGGCCCCCAGGCTCTGGTTAGAATATGTGTGAACTGGATGTGGCCTCAGGGTGACAGCCCTGGAAGTGGGGTCCCCCTACGGAGCTGTGGTGGTGGACCCCACTGAGGTATAGATATTGGTCTAGAGTCCATATTGGTCTAGAGTCCCGGACTCCATGCTGGGAGCACTGAGGCACCTTCTGCCCCCACGCTGGCCAGGTTCTCCTGCCCCTCCCCCTCTCTGCAGCCCCTTCTGCTGGGCACTGCCTGGCTCAGACCTACTTCCAGCTATTCTGTGCCCTACGATAACAGAACAATGGGCCTGGGCTGCAGCCCTTGCCAGGGCCTTGGCCCCGGGGCCCCCAAACTCCAGCGCTGCACTCACTGGGGCTATGGAGGATGAGATGGGTGAGATAGGAAGGCCGAGTCACCAAGGAATCCCCTCCTTTCCCTCCACCACCACCACACATGGGCATGCAGGCTTACGCACACACACACCCCAGCTCCTCCCAAGACACCCACTTAAAGCACCCTTCTCAAGTTGTACACTTGAATGAGTCACTGGGCCTCAGTTTTCTTAGCTGTAAAGTGGGGGTAAGCATAGCCATTCTCTTAGGTGGAGGTCACACAGGGACCTCTGGTGTGTTCATGAACATAGCTACCCCCTCCAACCCTGAGACAGATGTGGGGAGTTGGGGACAGGTGTTACCACCAGCTGGGGAGGGACAGTTGCCGCCTTTGTAATCAGCCCACTTCGGAACAGAAGTGGCCCCTGGCAGAGGTGCAGAGTCACCAGGATGCTGACAGCTGGTGGCTGGTGGAGGCTCGGTGCCTGCTCCCTCCTAAGCTGCTCCTTCCGGCCACAGTCTCCCTCCGTTTCTATGGAAACCAGGCTTCCTGGAAGGATGGGGACCTGGGGGAAGTCCTCAGGATCTGCGAGGGAGCGATGCCCAGCCTGTCAGGCTCCACTGCTGCCTGGAGTCCGGCTTGGCAGGAACCCGTTTATGTCACTGACCACGGTCCTTCCTGGGGTACATACTGGGAGCCCGCCCCTCACAGCTGGTCTCCTTACTCCAAATCACAGAGCCATGAGCTGAGTACAGGTACAAGCCATGGTCTGTTTGGCAGAGGCAATGTGTGGGCTCAGAGAGGTTAAGTGATTTTCCTGAGGTCACAGAGCAGTGCAAGGAAAGAGTGGCTCTGAGCCCAAGTTTTCCCAGTCATTGAGGAGGAGAACCCAGCCCCCTCTGGGCCGCCTCTGTGGACTCGGTACTCCTCAGGGGCCCCTTGCTTCCTGGCCTGGCTCACCTGCAGGGTGAGGCTATGCCTCCCTGTCTCTGGGAGGACATGGAGATGTTCTTTGAGGCCACAGTAGGGGGTTGAGAGGTTGACTCCCAGGGTGTCCCTGCCCTTGGGTGTGCCAGCGTGGCCTGAAAGATACAGCTCCTCCAAAAATACAGCTGCTCCTCAGCATGATTCCACCAGGACAGAAGCCATGGGAGTCCTGGCCTGTGCTGTGGGGCGGGTGGCCCAGTGGCCCCAGGCAGCCTTCTTCCCACTGCGATCCAGGCTGCCCCAAGCCTGGAAGTGATGCAGTTTGTTTGAAGCCATCTGACCCCAGGTGGTGAGCTGGCCAGAGAGGGGCTCAGCTCTGCCTGCCCCGTACCACCAGCTTCTGGATGGCCTGGGCAGACCTGGGCCTGCTGGCCTCGGTTTCCTACCCTGTTGGACTTGTCCCTTGGGCCCGCACCTGTCTTCCCACAGCTGGGGTCAGGGAGGTCACTGCTGCTCCTATCTGCTCCACCAGAGCACCTGCTGTGTGCTCGGGCCCAGCCAGAGAGGCCAGTGAGAGCAGCTAGGCTCAGCCATCCAGGGCACCCCCTGGAAGGAGAGGCCCAGCCCTGCAGGCAGGCAGCAGCCCCAGGCGCCCACCCAGACAGCCCCAGTGCTGGCCTTCTCACTGTCCCTGTTCCTAGGTGGGAACCGAGACCAGGGCTCTCTTGCTGTCCCAATGTTCCTTTGAGCTAGCTCCACTTCCTTCGTCAGCTTCTCGCAGGGAAACCGAGACAAGGAACGGTTAAGTGCTCCCCCAGATCCCCAGCCGAGAAGAGGAGGTCTGGACTAAGTTGTCAGCTACCCAGTGAGAAAAGAAAGGGTGAAAACAAAGGCTAAGCATGAGGGCATAGTGATGCCTGTGAACTTTGGGCAGCTGGGGCAGGATGGTGAACTTGAGCCTGGGCCAGATAATGTAGTGACTTAGTGTGGCCCTGAAGCATCCGTAATGACATTCCCTGTTGTGATGTTTATTTTGATTTAAGAACTGGCAGGCCCAAGGCCCGCTGTGGTGGTGCATGGCTGTAATCCCATCACTCAGGAAGGCTGAGGCAGGAGGATTGCAAGTTTGAGCTCAGTGTAAAGGCCCTGGGTTCAATGCCCAGTACTGCAAAATAAATCTACCAGAGCAGGCTGCCGAGCCCTGCAGCCTGGACAGATCTTAGAGACGTGGTGCTGAGTGGAGAAGCTGTGGTGAAGGCCCTATACTTGACGGTACTCTTTCTTTCTTTCTTTCTTTCTTTCTTTCTTTCTTTCTTTCTTTCTTTCTTTCTTTCCTTCCTTCCTTCCTTTCTTTCTTTCTTCTCCCTCCTTCCCTCCCTCCCACCCTCCCTCCCTCCCTCCGTATACTTGACGATTCTTTCTTTCTTTCTTTCTTTCTTTCTTTCTTTCTTTCTTTCTTTCTTTCTTTCTTTCTTTTTCTTTCCTTCCTTCCTTCCTTCCTTCCTTCCTTCCTTCCTTCCTTCCTTCCTTCCTTCCTTCCTTCCTTCCTTCCTTCCCCTCCCTCCCTCCGTATACTTGACGATTTCTTTCTTTCTTTCTT
>PVKA01020200.1:0-40779 GCA_004027165.1 Ctenomys sociabilis | reverse complement strand
AAAAAAAAAAAAAAAAAAAAAAAAAAAAAAAAAATTAAACTTCCAGCTACTTTTATATGGAATTACATTGGAAGGAAAAACTGTTAAACATGTTATAAATAAGCATATATATTTGTGTATATGTATATATATCGAACAGAAAATACTCTCAGTGTTGTAACTGAGGTTGTAATTGAGCATAAAGTCATGGATAATGCCTACAGATTGTTTCTTTTGGCACTTATTTCACCAATTTTCACTTGTCTGCAGCCAAAATATCACCTGGGTAGTACTGGTTAGCACATTCAGTGATGTAGGACTCTTTCACAAAGGATGTGATTCTTAACAGATTTGCTTTTTTCTGTGTGTTTGTAGTCCTTCTTGGCCCTACTGTATACCATCAACACAAATTCTACTGCTTGAGCCCACCGAGTAATCAATCTTCCAGAGTGATCCAGTGGTGGTCCCACCTCTAAGTTTGATACAATCTTTGTTTTGTCTCCCGGTGAATCCTGGGCTCTATGATCTTTAAATCGGCAGAGCTCAAATCGTTTGTCCAAGAAGCAATCATTTTGTCAGTGACCCTGAAAGGAAAATGACCATTTTCTCCTTTTGATGGACAGAGCCCCATCCACAAGCTGTACTCAAAGCACAGCCTATATGCATCAAGACATCCATCCATCTTTCAGATTGTTGTAACATCAGCTGACTCAGTAAAGAGGCACCATTATGGTTCAGAACTAAAATGGGTCCCAATAGTCTACTTTGCAAGTGGGCCCTGGCTGCAAGCTGTGGGTGGCTGAGGGTGTGACCTGGACGTGTGTGTGGCTTGTGCCTGGGTCCTGCCTCCTATTATCCCTCCATGCTGGCTTCTGCACTGAAACCATGAAACAAAATAAGCATCTCCACCCTCAAGCTGCAGGTGTGATGTGTTTTGTGCCAGTGACAAGAGAGTGACTGCAGAAGAACGGGAACACTGATCGGGACCAATGATTTTTGAAATGACATCATGGTGGCAAGGCTCTGTGGTTGCAAGGATGGCGGTGGGATCACAGGCATCCTGAATAAAATAGGCAGATCCACATCCAGGATATGTGTTTACTTCACTGGGGATCACTGTCTGCACCTTCCACAGTGAAGAGGATGACTACAATCAATGGTCTATCAGGTCACTAACAAGGCCTCTCTAGGGAATGCAGTATAGGTATCAGAGGGTCTTCCTGCTTATTTCTTCTGTTGGTGGATTAGGCATAAAGGAATTGCATTATAAGGGTAAGGCCATATGTGTAAGTCTACAGCTATCAGCTCTGTCTCTACCCCCAAGAGCCTAGTGAGGAAGTTCTGTGTGGTTGGTGACATCTAAAGAGCATCTTACTCTATCCACCTGATTATTAAGTCTCTGCAGTGAAAACCCATTGATGGGTATTCACTCAGGAAAAAAAATGTCTCCTAGGCCCTCTATCCCCTTTGACACCTCCAATCACATCCTTCTCTAGACTTCCTTGTTACTAATGTTTCACCCAGCCTGTCAGAAACTGGCCATGAGCAGCATTCTTCGTTTTTGTTTCTCATCCCAAACTAGACAGCCAGCAGCAACACTAGCTCCCCCTACGGGGAATAATTTTAATCACCACTGTTCTCTGGTTGGCCTAGGTTAGTCCTGTGACACTCCAGCTGTCCACTTTCAGTTTCCACTGGAATGTCATACGTCTTATGTTTGTATGCTAGGCTCAAGTTTGCTTCTTCCTTGGAACGCTAAAGGAGACCAGAGACAAGAATGGAGCCTGAAGGGTAAGGGAAACCGGTTTCAGGGTTGAAGGATTTTGAATCATGCTATAAGCTTTGGTAATTTAATTGTATTTTGTAGAATAGTCCCAAATTGACCTGAGTATGGTAATGCACACATGTGATTTCATGTCCAAGTGAGTGCAGTCAGTTGAAAATTTCTCCTCCAAGATATTCATGTCCTAATCCTTTCAAACTATAAGTGCTACCTTACGTGGAAAAATTAAAGGTCATGAAGTTAAAGAACAAGAAATGGGAAGATTGTCTTGGATTACGCTGGTAGGTCTTAAATGCAGCTGCAGGCATCCTTTGACAGGGGCATATGGGGACACCTGACACAAGGAGGAGGAGGCCGCGAGGGTGGTCATCAGATATCTGAAGACACTAACCTAATGATGACAGTGAGGCAGTTTCAAGCCACAGAACACCAGTAGCCACCAGAAACTGAAAAACAAAGAAGCAGTCGTTCTGCAGAGCTTCTGGAGGGAGCACACCATCTGACACTTTTCAATAATTTAATTCTTTGCCACCAATTCTGTAAAAGAATAAATTTCTGTTGATTTCAACCAGCAAATTTGTGGTAATTTGTTATCACAGCTGTAGGAAACTAAAGAACAAGGTACAGAAAACATAGCATCTCGGGAAATCACAGGCTGTGCAGTCCCCAGGCTTCTCCCCAGGAAGCTTCAGGAGAGTAACTGGCGCCTGCTAAGGACCGTAGACTTGCTCTAACTCTTGCGCACTCTTGGGCCCGCGAAGGCGCCAGTGCGCATCTGGACTTGCCAGCTTCGGAGCGGCTCACTGCGGCTGCGCACTCCTCGCCTCTCGGCTCCTAGGCCTACATGCTTTCCCCTTGGTTTACAAAAAGCCAACTCAAAGCTCGGCGAGCCACATTCAGCTTCCCAGAGCAGGCCCCGCAACCCCCTCCCACCTTCAGCCACAGGGTCAGCTCTGTCTAAGGAAAGGATGAGTAACACGTCTGCCAGCAAAAAACTGGAGCACACTGAGTAGGACTCATCACCTCACACTCCCCGAAGCGTTGTAGATAGGTGACACACGTCAGCACCACCCCCAACCCTACCCTTTTGCGCAAGCGCACACAGCTGCTTCCGCTAGAGGCGGGGCTGACGCTAGGGCAGGACATGGGCGGGACTACTGGCGGAAGGGATAGGAAGTGGGGCGGGGTCAGGACTGGAGACGGGCTGGGACGTGGGGGCGTGGTTACCGTTTGAGGGAAGGGCCAGCGAGCGGGGCGGGGCTTCAGAGTGGGGCGGGGCTTCCGAGCGGGTGGGTTGCGGCTAGTCCACCTAAGGCGGGTGTGGGCAATGTGGTGCCTGAGGTCCGGGGCTGGGGGAGGGCCAGCTTCAGCAACTCCGGAGCTGCCGCAGGAGCAAGGCCCGGGCGCGGTGGGAGCCCGCCGCTTCCTGCTCGGCCTCTACCTGGTGGGCTTCCTGGTAAGTGCGGGATGCTGCGGGAAGCGTGGACTTCAGAGACCGGACTGGAGCAGCACCCGGCTGCCCGGACTTGCCAGCCTAGCGCAGCCCATCCGGGACCTTGCCTCCGAGACCCTCGGCCCGGCAGCGTCCCGGTGTCACCGAGAGGTGGAGCCGGTGTGGGCGCAGCCCTGTGTCCTGCGCAGGGACGTGGCCCAGGGCTGCATCTGAGCGGAGCGCGTCCTCCCTGGGCTTCCTGGTTGGCTCACGTGTCCTGTGCGCCTGTCTGCACGGTGTGTGTAGACTGCACAGCACAGATCCGGCTCTGTTCCGCCCTGGTGTGTATGAGTGTGTGTGTGTGTGCCCGTGTGTGTGTCCGTCCGTCTTGGTTCACTCTAGAAGTTATTTCCAAAGAAAGAAACTCTTCCAGCAGATGACACTTCATCAATAAATATGGACAATCCTGTAGCCTTCTTTTCTACTTAAGCATCTGAAGTCTTTTATTTGATTTTTGTTTCTAATGTGAGGGACATGGCACTGTCTTGAAACTTAAGGCTAGGAAGAAGCTAGAGATGACATTTACCCTGGTCCAGGTAACCCAGGCACTTATATGTGGGGTCCATGAGGCACATTTCTTTTGGGGCCCTTCTGGCCTTCCTAGATGAGGGCAGGATGCTTCAGAATACAGTTGCCATTTTCTGTGTGCTGAGGATGTTAGATACTGGCTTTATTTTTTAAGTAATTTTATAATTTCAGGGCACCACTTTAAAATTTCCCTGGCCAGAGTTTCTAACCCAAGCCACCCTTGTTTGTTTCCTCTTAGGATTTGTTTGGGGTCAGCATGGTCATTCCTTTGTTGGACCTTCATGCCAAGTCTCTTGGAGCAAGTCCTACTATGGCTGGCGTCATAGGTGAGTAGGCAGCTCTGATCAGGTGCCGAGCACTGACTTCTAAGCACTTGCAAACAATTCGCTCCTTATCCCCAAATGATGTCCAAGGACAAGTGGAAAACATGACAAGATGAATTTCTAAAGTACTTTTAATATTGCGCTGAAGCAAATGTATCTCCTCTGTAGTCTATAGACTGCCCGTATTCTGAAAGGCTTGGGGTTTGCATGTTATCCCCACCTTCCATACTGCCACTGATATGATCAGGACTGACTCTGTGTCCCCAGGGAACTAGCTGAGTGTGCTGAAGGGTAGGGTTGGCGCCTGCCTACAGGAACACATCACTCTGGTGTCGTGAGCACCAGAGACTTAATCTGCAGAGCTCACTCCTGCTGTGGAAGCTTGGGCCCAGCCTGGCAAATTGGTCACAAGGTTCCTGCGCCACCAGAACTATATCCTAGAGGACTGTGGGTGCCTTTAGGTTTCTACCTGGTAGCTGTCACTTTACAAATGAGGCAGGAGTTAGGGTTTAGAGGTTCACTGATTAATGAGAAATCCTTAGACTAATATCTCAGTCCTTCACAAGCTGGATGAATAGATGTTAGAAATGGTACAGAAATTCACTAAACAAAGTTAATAGGGAGAAATGCATTTTAAATTATACTATATGAGAGCCAGGGAATGAGCTCAGCAACCTAAACACCTGCCTGGCAAGGCAGGGACCCAGGTTCAATACCTGGTACTACATGCCATGCCAGCCCTGTCCTGCCCCCCCCCAAGCCACTGAAACCAGGCATGGTGGTGCACACCTGTAATCCTAGCGCTGGGGAAGCTGAAACAGAAGGATCACTATGGATGTGCGCTGTGTAATAAGACCAGTCCCGAGTACATAAATAAATAAATAAAATTGTACTAGACTACAGGCAGTATGGAGATTTCCAGGGAAAGCCATGAGATGTACTACATGGTAATGAGGGTAAAAAGACTGAGGTAAACCTTTGAGATTTCTTTATGAAATTAATACAGTTATCAGCAGTGTGGTCAACAATACAGTGATTATTTAATTTTTGAAAAGAATATTTTAGGAAAAGACACACCGCCACTAATGCCCCCACAGTGCTCTGCTCGCTTGGAGCATGCTTACCCCATTGTTCTTTCCACTTTCTGTAGCAGTTCTGGAAGCGCTCCATCTTGAGTGTCTTTACCTGTGCTGTTGTGGCTGCCTTCATGCCCTGAATGCCTTTAGAAACATTGACCTTTCATGGTCGCCTTGACATTGGGAAGAGCTAGAAGCTGCACAACGCCAGGTCCAGTGGATAAAATGGGCGATTTTGATGACACCACGTAAAGACACTCAAGAAACAGGACTCCTGAAGCTGGCTCAGAAAATCCAAGCACAATGAGATGTGTGTTGAAAGCAGTGGGATGATTTTTTTTTTTTTTTTTTTTTTTTTTTTTTGCTACCATGGATCAAACTCAGGATCTTGTGCTTGCCAGGCAAGCACTTATTCCAAGGAGCTATCTCCCTGCCCCAGTGGAAGGATTTTGAGGGAAATCCATGGCAATGTATTTTTTTACTGTAAGAAAATTTTAAAAATATAAACATTCATCATAATTTTGCCCCTCTTGTAAAATGGTAAGAGATGAGTCATTGTTAAGATTTTAAGACTACATAATTTTTCTAAGATTCGGCTGCCTTTTTTTAAAAATTTATTTAGTGCAGGTCTACAGGGTCTCACTACACACATAGGACTCTTACTGATCCTCCTGTTTTCAGCCTCCCAAGTGCTTGGATCACAGGCGTGCGGCACGCTGTGTGCAATTTTAAGTCGGAGCCATGCAGCTGTGATGGAACAGGAGGAGGACTTTCTTCCTGGCCCCTGAACTGGACCCCCACTTTCATCCCTCTTTGTCTTTACCCACTGGTTTATTTTGAAGACTTTCCTTCAAAAATCATAAAACTTATATTCTTCCAACTAAGAAAGGACATAGATCAATTTCCTTTCTCTTTTCTAAAATGTCTGCTTTTTTGGTTGTCTATTGATTGTTATATAATTATTTCTATTTGAATCGTTTTTATGTCACCAACTTTGCTGATGTTGTTCCCGTTTGCTTGTTTTCTCTTTTGTTTATGGCAGGCTCGTCCTACGGCATTCTGCAGCTCTTCTCTAGCACACTAGTGGTAAGTCATCCTCCTTCCCTGACACATCTGGAGCTCATGGGCCCACATCTCTAGGACCACACCTGGTGGCTGCAGACACAGAGGGCTTGTGACTTACCAATAAGTAATGAGCAGATGACCGGGGTATCCAGGATCCTCTCATTGCCCATTCTTTTTATTTGGTCCAAGAGAAAGAAGGGGGCTGAAGGGGCTAGGTGTCTTCTGAGACATGCAGGGAACTGGGTAGATCTTGACTGGGAAGGGTTGTTCAGTAGTAACATGCTCCTTTCAGAAGTCCCTACTGAGTTCTTTCTAGAGAAGAAAGTTACTCCCACAAAACTCACTACCTTAATGAAGTTCTTCCTTCGCCACATTGACAGTTGTCACGTCCATGTGGGTTTCTAGGATCCCGTTCGAGATTCTGCCTGGTGAGCCATGTGCCTTATTATCTTCTAGGCTTAGGCAAGCACTCAGAAGCCATGTGTGTAGTTGTAGGTCTGCACATGGAGGACAGAGGTCCACGGTGACCCTGCCACTCTGCTTCTGACCACACCAAAGAGGAGTGCAGAAACTTCCTGACCTCCCCCTTCCCTCTCCCTCCTGCTGGCTGCTGTCACCACTCTGGTCTGGAGACCTCAGTGTCCAGTGGTCCAGCCCAGGACACACTTGTCACTTAGTCACATGGGTTGACCATTGTTGATTGGGCTGGACTGAGCTGGCCTGGTGTTCTCACACGTAGTGAGTGTGTGCGAAGTACTTACCTATGTTTCCTGGGCATTACTTGACTGTAAAATGCATTTATTTATTTATTTATTTTTTTAACAAAAATTCATTTGCATTTCCTACTGAAATCCTAAATGACTAAAGAGCTCCTTCCCTTATTGAGTTTTTTTTTTATTTATTTTTTTTTTTTTTCTCACTATTCTGTTGTCCTTTTGAGACATGGCTTCTTGTCCAGACTGGTGTGGAACTTTCAGTCCCCTTGTGTCAGTCTCCCAAGTGCTGGAATTACAGGCATGTACCACCCCACCCAGATTTATCCTTTTTTAAAAAAATATTTACTGCATCAAACTTACATAAAGATAATAGCTTTATTCTCATTTAAACTGCAACAGTCGGGCAGTGTAGCTTAGCATCTCCATTCCTCTAGAAGGTTAAGAATTACAGAATTTCAATAGCCTGACAAGTCACCTGGCTCAGTACCCAGACTCCGCTGTCTGCTGTGCTGTTCTTATGTTGTTCTGTTTGGTGCTGGGACCGCACTCAGGGCCTTGCACTTGCCAGGCAGGCTCTTAGGCTGCTGAGCTACACCCCAGCCCCTGCTATGATACTTCCTTTTTTCCTGAAAGTCGCTTACCTTAGTGACCTGAGACAGTGGACAGACCTCCAGGGTTTCAGGCTCTGGCATTTCATAGCCGTTAGGCTTTTCAGACGATGCAGTGAAGCAACAGGAAAGGTGGATGCCTTCACTGGCTCCAAAGACATGGAGAGCACTGAGGGCAGAGGGTGGGATCCTCTGACCTGAGACAAAGAGAGCTGAGACTTCCCTGGACTTCTGCTGGGGTGGAGCTTGAGGGGCAGGTCCAGTTACACGTCAGGAGCTGACTGGGGTCTCCCCTGTGTGAGGGAAAGGTGAGAGGAAACTGTATCCAGGGCTGGTAGGCAAAGAAGGAGGAGGGGTTCACTGGGAAGATGAGCTGTTGTTTTAAGGGCTTCAGCCGTCTTAGTGAAGTTACTATGACCACCATAGTAACTCAGCAATCCATAGTAGGGTCAGAACCTAACAGTGTGCTTGGGAGGAGAGCTTGGGCTGGACCCCTGAACTCTACGCCATGCAGGGCAAGCCCTCACATGTCCTTGTCACGGGTACAGGTCACAGCATCATGGGACACGTTAGTGTTCCTCCCTCACCTGCTGGCCTCTGGCCTCCTTGCCGCAGGACCAGGCATGAGTGGTAAGCATTTGTCACGAGCTCTCACCAGGGCACCTGGCAGGGTCAGCTTATACATTGTGAGTTTCCCTGCGTGCTTCCTCGGGTGGATCCTTTTTTTTTTTCATTTGGCAGAGCCAGGAATTGAACTCAGGCCCTTGTGCCAGGGAAGCACTTATTCCACCTCAGGTGGATCCTTGGTCTTCTACTTGCGCCTGCAAAGCCCATGATTTCGTGTATCATGGTTGAGTTGGTATTTAGTGAAAGTCCTCCT
Organism: Ctenomys sociabilis; assembly: GCA_004027165.1. Lineage (NCBI taxonomy): Eukaryota > Metazoa > Chordata > Mammalia > Rodentia > Ctenomyidae > Ctenomys > Ctenomys sociabilis. Next base: position 32,329 of record PVKA01020200.1, on the reverse strand, counting down.
GGAGGATCTTCAAATAAAGAAGTGCCAGGTCACAATTTCCTATTTAACATGTTGTGACAAACTAATATTTTAATCATTATAAGTATTACAAAAATGTATAATTTAAGAATGCTTATGAAGAAGGATTGTGACTTGTTAGATGAAGTTAATGTTTTTGGTGTATTTTCACAAGAGTGGCTAGCATTCAGGCAGTATGTGTCGGGCATCCTGCCCCGTTGGAGCCTCTCATTGTCACAGTAGTGAGCCTGAGGGTTGGTGGGGTGTCGCTGATGACCACTTTATATGAAGGTCCAGGTGTTGATGGGGCGAGGACTCCAAGGCCAGGAAGGGGAGACACTCTGAGGCAAGAGAGGGCAGAAGCCACACATGCCTGGGGATGGCCCAGAGCCAAGGAGAATCCAGCACAGCCAGACTGCCAGCCGGTGGTACTGTCACCACCCCAAGAGGCTCAGACTCCCCACTCCGAAGTATGGGAGATTTCTAAAATCCACTGAAAAGAAAGTTAGAGATCAGGATCAGGGACCTTTACAGAAGGTTGGCGGTATTGTGGAGGCTTCTGGATGTTTCCCCAAAAAGGGGGACCCATGATGGCTTATGTTTTAGATCCTCGCGATCCACACATATGCACAGGGACATGTCCCTGCCCACTCAGACATGTCCCTGTGTCCCCACACGGAGTTCAGCTGGTTGTATTTTGTTGTTTTCTATGTTTCCCTTTGTTGAGACAGGCTCTCACTGTGTAGCCCACACTGGCCTTGAGCTCCCTGCAGTCTTCTCGCCTCCACCTCCCAAGTGCTGGCATTTCAGGTGTGCGCCACTGTGCCGTGCCCTAGCAAGTGATATTTTAAGGCAGTTATATTTCCTTCAGACTGAAGAACAATAATGACCCTCTCCTAACTACACTGATTTGGGATATAGATCTTTTTAAAGAATAATCTGTCAGTGTTTGTCAAATGCCTATAAGTAGGCCTCTCTTCTAACCTAGCAACCCCAAATTAGGGTTCCATTCTCAGGATATGTCCAAGGGTGCTTGCAACAAGTTTACTAGGAAAGTGCTCATTATAGCATTACTTACATCTTCGACAGGTTGAAAAGAACCAATTGTCTAATAAAGACTCACTACTTTTAGTACTAATACAGTGTGGGGCATGGCTGAAAATGGTAGCAATGGTGAACTTTAGCACCGTGTGCCAATGCTCAGACCACGCAGTGAGCAAACGGTCAGCACAGAGCCCTGAGGGCCGCTTTCTTCTTTCAAGTATTTTTAGTTCATACATAATGGTTGTCCTTGCCTGGGAACAGGCACAGGCACAGGTCTTAATCCTTTTCATTCCCCTCAGGCATTTTCTTAGCCAGTGTAAGCTTGAAATCATAAGGGTTTTTTAATACTCTTCATTCTGCTTCTCCATGTCCCATGAACTTTGAAATGCCAAACATGATTTCCAAGAAGCATTGTCACCTAAAGGAGGGCAGGTGGCCACGGGCTCTCATGGATGGCATCTCAGCCTCTGGCCCACTGGTCCAGCCACCAGCTTGTCACACTTCACTGTTTGGCCCAAGAAAGCATGGGGTGTCCCTGTTGCCTTGCAGGAGGACAAGGAGATGCTGTGTCTGGCCAGTGGTGTAGCAGATTTGCACCTCGGAAGCAGCAAGCAGCTTCCTCCCAGCCCTCTGTGGGGCTTCCGGGTGGTGGCCCTCACCGTGGACCTTGTCCTTCTCCACAGGGCTGCTGGAGCGATGTGGCTGGAAGGCGCCACTCCCTGCTGCTGTGCCTCCTGCTCAGTGCGCTGGGCTACCTCCTCCTGGGCGCCTCTAGCAGCGTGCTCCTGTTCGCCTTGGCGCGAGTCCCTGTGGGTGAGTCCCTCCTGGGCCCTGCTTCTCTGCCTCTGCCTGAATCCAGCCCTGGAGTTGCTGGTCCCTGAGAGCTGCCCTAGAGAATGTGCAGCAGCAGCCAGAGTGATCCCTGGCAGCAGCGATGGGTGAACGCTCGCCTCAGCCCGGCCCCTGATGCCCTGGCCAATGCTGCAGGCCTGTTCCTCCTCAGGGTGGATGTCCCCCATCCCCAAGACTCCTGCAGTGCTGTGCTGCCCCTGACATGCCTTCTTTCAGCCCAGCTCTGCTACAGAGTAGGAATTCCTTGCTGCCTGTAGCCTGCACCATGGGCTTCATTCCCTCTCTGAGTGAAGTGACCTTCTTGCTTTGTACCCAGCCCGCTGACCTGTCCTGAAGCTTGCCTGGGTGGCTCTCTGCTCCCAGACTGCCCTAGGCTGCTGGTCCAGGACTGCAGCAGCAAGTATCTGCCGGAATTCTCTTAGCTGCTTGGCCTAGCTTGGCACACCAAAGGAATAGAGTGTATCTCACGTAGGCTGACCACATGGCTGACCACGTGCTCACCTGGCACCGCCCCACCACCTCTGTGACGTGTATGTGTCCTGCAGTGCCAGCCGGGCTCTTCCTCCAAAATGCACCTGTGTCTTTCTGCTGTAACACTTCGGCTCATGTGGGGCCTGTGATGCACCATGCCCTCCCCAGGTGGTGACTGCTCCTGTCATCGGTGCTGGGCTTGCCTCGTGCCTGCGGGTTGGCGGGCAGTGTCTTCGTACATCACACACCGTGCCATTCCCTGGCAGACACTGTTTCACCATTCCAAAGTCAGGAGAGCAGCTTGTAACATGGTGGGCAGAGCCCTGTGGGCAGGACGGCAGAGTTTAGGCTCGCGGGAAAAGTCTGGTCTAGTGATGTTGGCTTTGTTGCAGCAGCATCATGGTCCTAGAAAACAGGGAGAGCTGCCCAGAGCACCGTTTCTCTCCCTTCTCACTGTGCAGCCCCCTCACTGCTAGGTGGCCTCGGATGGAGGGAGCTAGGGCGTCATTGGGCTTCTCATGCCGTCAGCCTGGATTCAGACCCTTGGGTCCTGGCCGTGGCTGTGCCTGCTCCTTAGATGTTGAGACCCCGTGTCTCTGTGGTCGCAGGGTGCACACTGCACAGTGCTCCCAGGCATGGGTGAGTCCATACCAAGAGGGTACCGGAGCCCTCAGAGTCCCTGCAGGGTATCTTGGTGCCACCTTATATCCCAGCCTTTGGCACACATGAGGAGACGTGTCTAGAAAGGGCTGGCTGCCAGTTCACATGAGTCTCATTTTAAATCCTGGGCATCATGGGCCTCAGCCCAGGCCAAGGTGTCCGCATGGACAGCACAGTGCTGTGCAGAGCAAGTCCCCTGGCAGGGGATCAGCAGGGGTCACTATGTCACGGTGCAGTTCAGAGTGACCCAGGCCACTCACTTGGGTGGACAGGAGCTGGACATACCTGCACAACTAAGAGGAAGACAGCCGCACCTTTCAGCTCTTGGGCAGATGGGTCAGCAGGGCCGCTAGCCCCTTGCTGCAGAGTAGAGGGTGGTTGGCATTGACTTTGGTGTTGGCTGGGTGAAAACACCATATTCTTCCTGCTGGATCCTGTCATCCTGCGCTTTTGCTCTCCAGAGCTCCTGTCACCTTCATGGAGAACCACTGTGTTTCCCTCAGGAAAATCCGGGCTCTGGGAGAGCAGGAAGAGCTGCCTTTGTTGCAGTCAGTGCTGGACACAGTAGGCCTGCAGGCATGTCTGCTCAGGAGAGGAATGGAGACAGAAGTCACTCGGGGAAGTCGCCACAGTGGCTGTCAGATGCCAGGTAGCATGACAGGAGGCTGGCAGGCAAGGGCCATGCATTGGTCCCCTACCACCACTGTGGCATTAATCCTAGAGTACAGTTCTAGTGGGCTGGGGCCTGCAGGTTTGGGACTTCAAAGACGGCAGAGGTCAGAATGCCATCCAGGACAGAGCCGAGGCATCCCAGGGACATCCTTCTGACTAGAACATGTTTCTGTCCTCTTGCAGGTATTTTCAAGCACACCCTCTCCATCTCCAGAGCGCTGCTGTCTGACCTGGTGGTAGAGAAGGAGCGGCCTGTGGTGCTGGGCCGGTTTAACACAGCCTCAAGCGCGGGCTTCATCCTGGGCCCCATGCTGGGTGGGTACCTGGCCGAGCTGGAGGGCGGCTTCCGCCTCACCGCGCTCATTTGCTGCTCCATCTTCCTGCTCAATGCCGGTGAGTGACATGGAGTCTCTGGAGATCGTTTTGTGGACGAGACTACAATCTGCCCACGCCTGTCTCCTGGTCTGGTTGTTTCTAGAATAGCCAGGGTGTTTCCCTCAGGAAACACAGATCAGAAGTGATCAGAAATGAAGGTCACTTCAGGACGCCCTGTGCTCTTCCCAGGTCCCTGTACCTGGCCTCCCGCACCTTCACAACCTTGCTGTCATTTAGCTTTTTTGTTTTTCAATAACTAACAGGGATGAGGTAGCATTTATTGCAGATTTGAGCTGCCTCCTTAAATGCTGAGCATTTTTTCAAACACTGGGTGGCCATCCTTTGGAGACACGTCTGCTTGAGCCTTTAGCTCACTCTTTAGTCCTGGTTTATGTGGAAACCCTGTAGATGTTGGATGCTGAATTCTTTACAAGGTGTGGATCAGATTTGCAAATCACAAGCCCGCCCGCGAGCACCCTACACATTGCTTCCCATTGCAGTGCAGAAGCGCCTTAACATGGTGCCGCCTTCCTGTCTACTTTTGCTCGTGCTGCCTGTGCGTTGGGGCACAGCGCCAAGAAACCACTGCCAAAGCCAACTCTAAGAGGCTCCTTCCCACTTTTTTCTTCTGGGTTTTTTTTTTTGTTTTTGTATTTTAGGGCAAGGTATGCAAGGTGTATAGGGTTTCCCTGTGTAGATAGGGTTCCTAGTAATCCTCCTGTTTACAGCCTCCCAGGTGCTGGGATTACAGGCACGCACCACCACGCCCGGCCTCAGTCACCATCTCTGCACGCCCCAGGGGCGGGCCCGGCACGGCAGGCCCAGGGAATGGACCTCCCAGCCCCTGCGTCTGCCAAAGCAGGTAGTTTAATCCACTGAGCCACTTGGCAGGCCCTCTTCTGGGAGGTTTTATAGTTTCAATTCTTAAGTGTTTCTCTTCTTAGATTCGTTTTGCATTTATTTTTGTGTATGGCGTAAGGTAGGGCCGTTCTCATTCTCTCATAATTTCTTAATCTTTCATTTATTTATTTGTATATTTGGTGCAGGGTCTCTCTATACAGACTCATAGTGATCCTCCTCTCTCACCCTCTCCAGTGCTGGGGTTATAGGCATGCCCCACACACCCAGTTTCATTCACTTATGTGATAACATATTCTTTTAGTTTTCATGTGAATGCAAATCGGCTTTATTTTGAGTATATTAAAATTTTAGATCAAGTTATGGAAGACGCAGACAGACAGCCAGTACCTTCCCCTGTGCTCGCAGGCTCCCGAGGCCTCCCGGATGGAGCGCCTGTGCCCTGCATAGCCCGCACATCCTGGGAAGCCCCTGCCTGCTGCCCCTTCCCCTGCACCGGCCACACCAGCTTCCTGACGACCTCCTACGTGATTCCCACCCGAGCTTTGTCCTGGCTCCTTCCATTGCCATATTCTTTCCACTTGTCTTTCCAAGCTGTCCCTTCTTCTCATCATCCCTTAGGCCTTGCCTGATCAGTCTCCTAACATCACTCAATTTTATTCATGTTCTGTTTGTTGCCCTGTCAAACAAATGCACATGTACACACACACACACACACACACACACACACACACACACACATACACAGGCACGCACACCACAGGCCAGGATTTTATCAGAGCTACTCATTTCTTCTGCCCCTGCCCAGAACAGGCCAGTTATTCAGTCATCTTTGATAAACCAAAGTCCTTCCTGGGCTGCGGGCTCCCTGTAGCAGCCTCCCTGGGGCAGGCGCCCAACGCATGTTTCATCTGTACGCAGAACTAGGGCATAGGCAGCCCTGAGTGGCTTCATCTCCAGAGCAGCCGTGCTGTCCACTGCCCCGGTGTGGTGGATATCCTACTGCAGCTTTTGGATCCCCACGTTGAGGGCGTGTTGTTGGGCCACGGATTCCAAGTCAGATTGGGAATCTCAGATTTGAAAAGTAAAGTTCATGAGTTTCATCTCAGTTCCTATAGAATTAGTTGGTAATTTTCTGTAGGATCTTAACCTGCAACTCCAGCTGGGAGGGCAGCCCTGATGGGTTGGCATAAATCTAGATAAACGTGAGACACACGGTCAGCCGGCACAGCGAAACCTTCCGTGTAAAGGAGGGTACCTGAAAGGAAATCATTCCGAATGCAGTTGGCATGTGAATCAGCGAGGCTGGCCAGAGAAGTAAGTGTGGCAGAGTGTCCAAGGTGTAAGGAGGGCTTACGAGGTGGGCTCATGGGGGCGGAGCTGGGAGTGGAGCAGCACAGGGCTCCGGTGCACTGAGGCCTAGAGGAGCCAGAGGTCAGAGGTTCCCCTACAGGCCTCCGAGGGGGCGCAGGTGTGCACTGGGAGGCTGGAGATGCGCCCAAAGGCCACGGTGAAGAGTCCCCTTCTTCCGCCCAGGCTGCGGTCCTTCTGGTCGGTGCCACCTAAGCCACACGGGCTCTTTCTTGTTCAGAAAGTCAGTTGTCCTCACCCAGAACTCTGCTGCACTGGCCCACCAGGGGTTTCTTGCTCATGGTGACCCCACCAGGAAGTCTCAGAGCAGTAACAAGAGCCATCAGGGAGCTTGGCTGGGAGAGCACCCCTCATGTTCTGCCCTAACTTAAAGCAAAGTGGGTTTAGCGTCCTTGTCCTCACCTACAAACACATGAAGTTGTAGGGATTTCTTTTGCCCATGTAACAAAGTGGGGTTTGGTGGGCCAGCTGCAATGGTAATGGCAATTATTTTAATTCCATTCTTATTTTTCATCTGTCAGTGACAGTTCCTTTACAATTTTATTAACATTCTATGTAGTGTCCAGGGCCCCTTTAAGGATATAAATCAGAGTCCTGGCCCACTCTCACATGCTTGGTCCTCTGTCTTGACTTAAGCTTTTATTGTGTATTTATTCATAGAAGCCACAGACAAGGTTGTGCAAACAACACAAAATGGCCGAGTTCAGCCACTGGACCAGGTTGAACACTTAAACCTCAAAGACCAGCAGGGAGGTGTTGGGGGTGTCCTACACTGGCACAGTGGAGCGCAGACATAAGAAAACTGTACAGCGTGCATGCCAAGAGGTCTTTCTCCTTAGATGGCAGTGAGCAAATAAAACAGCAGGGGCAGGTGTGTGCCAGCACGAGGGCAGGGGAAGGTGAGACGCAGTGGGCAGGGTGCCTGCCCCAAGGCTGCATCGTGCTTTATACCAGTGGTGCCCCAAGGTTTGCATGTGTGGCTTGTGGAAGGCCCAGCAGAGGCTTCCTGAGACCCATGGCTGTTACGCCGTCCCTCCCTGAGAGCAGATCTGAAGCCCAGGTCTGCTCTCGCTGTCCACAGCACCTGTGTCTCCCCAGCCTGCCTCCCCCTGGCCCCTGATTGCCTGATTCCTTGCCCAAGCCTCCTTCCATTAAGTCCTGAAGGCCCCGATGCTGGCAGCCCTTGCCATTCCTGTCAGTAGATTCCTGGTGTTGAGCACCAGGCTTAGCACGCAGGAAGTGCTCCAGTGAACAATGAAGTTGGGTGTGGATGGATGGATGGGCAGATGGACAGATGAATGGGTGGATGGGTAGATGGATACTTGATGGGTTAAGGTTAGGGTTAGAAAATTATGAAGAAATCAGTATATGTTTAAATTTATAAGATGTTAAATATGAAATGGGTCTAGGAAACCACCACAGGCTGAGAGCTGGGAACAAGGTGACCTCTGTACGTTGCTGTGGTACTTTTCTTTTGTTTTCTTTAAAACTGAAAAGGACCTACCAGAACCCTAACATCACAGTGGGAATGTGGGAGTGGAGGGAACATTGGAATCTGAAGTGCAGACTAGCTACCCTAGAACACAGCAGACCAGAAGCCTCACGCAGATAGCAGCCCCCGGGAGGCCCAGGAGGAGCACGGGAGGCCCAGGAAGCACGCACGAGCCCACTTGTCAGGTCTCTGCTAGCTTTCGCCTTTTCTTTTGTAAAACTTTCCTGTGCAGGGATCACATTCATTGTGAGGGTCCGTGCTTGTACAAGACGCAGCCAGATCCCCCCACCCCTCCTCCCCCTCGGTCCCTTTTTGTTCGCAGAGCGTTGCTCTTCCGTTTCCTATCGCCTGGCTTTCATTTTGCCCTGTGATGTATTCTACTTTGGATTTCTCATACAGGCAGAGCCCAGCGACGATTAGCTGTGTATCTGATTTGTCTCAGGTAACAGCACAGTGCATCCTCTTAACAGGTCTCGTTTGGCTCTCTCCTTGGAGTGGCATGGAAGTTGGCAGGACGGAGAATGGCCCGAGACAGCGTGGGCACCAGGCACCTTCCAGAAGGATAGACCAGGAGCCTCTGGGGGCAGCCACTGGCCCCACAGCCACGGAGAGCAGGCCTTCAGGCCTCTGGGCCGAGGTTAGGGCGGCGATGCAGGACGGGCGGAGCCTGGCGTGCTCCGAGATGGGCGACATCCTGCTGGTGCGCCTGCTGATGGGGGTGGCCGTGCTGCTGTTCCACAGCAACTTCGTGCTGGCACTGGAGCAGCGCTTCGGGGTGCGGCCAAGGGCCTCAGGCTACCTCATTGGCTACAGCAGTGCCCTGGGCACCCTAGCTGGCCTCAGCTTGGGGCCCATCCTGCGCCTCTACCAGCACAACTTGCACGCGGCCCTGCTGCACTCCAGCGTGCTCACCTGCGTGCTGCTGCTGCTCTATGCCTCGGCAGGCACCGTGGCTGTGGTGGTCCTCGCCTCCACATTCCTATCCTTTTCCACCACCATTGGCCGGACCTGCGTCACAGACCTGCAGCTGACCGTGGGGGGCCCCCAGGCCAGCGGCACTGTCATTGGTGTGGGACAGTCAGTGACCGCTGTGGGCCGCATCATTGCCCCCCTTCTCTCGGGCGTAGCCCAGGAGGTCAGCCCCTGTGGCCCCCCGGGCCTGGGAGCTGCCTTGGCCCTGGTGGCTGTTTTTATAATGTCATTCAACAAACCCCACTCCAGTGATGCTGGGAGTGGTAAGCTAAAAAGTGCCTAAGACACATTTGGACAACGTGGAAAAACCATCAGTGTTCAGCCCGCTCCAGTGGCCATCATAGGAAGGGAGGTGTAGAAGGCGTCAGGGCTGTGCAAGTTGTGGATGGACGATCTGATGTCCTGGGGGCCATGAGGAACCTAAGGCTAGAGCAGAGCTTGGCTGAGGGGGCCGTGTGCAGTTTTTACTTGAAATGCTTGTTTCTGGACCAAACAAAACTCCAGGTGAAGAAGCAGTGTCTTCTGCAGGGAGGGATAGTGGGAGATGATGGCTCAAACATGTGCAAGGAGGAAGAAGCCGTCCACATGACCCATTGGGCAGCACGCGAGCGACCTGCCGGCCACCTGGAACATTCCACCGTGGAAGCCCTATAGAAATGGCTATGCCTGACAGGTGCTCAGAGCTGAGCCGGCTGCTGCGCACATAGGATCCCAGCCCTCAGACACACTGAGGCAGGGGGACTGCAAGTCTGAGCCTCATCTGGGCCACTCAGTAACTTAGTGAGACTCTGTCACAAAATAAAAGGGCTGAGGATGTAATTCAGTGTGAAGGACCAGGGTTCGCACCCCAGACAAAAATAATAAAAACCCTGCTTAACATTTTCATGCAGAGTAACGCACAGAAGAGGCACTGGGTGCCACAGGGCTCATGTTCCCCCTTGCTTCATTTTCATGTTGTGCCCAGAAGGGGCCACTCTGACCCCAGGAATGCTGGGCACAGCTTTCCCCGAGACCTCGCTAAACTTCCATTTCCTCAGCTGCGCTCAAGGCTAGGGACAGGCGCAGCGCCAGCGCAGGACAGGCTGGGCACGCTGGCACTGGGCTACCGTTGCTGCTGCCATGAATTATGAAGGGCCCTCTCCTCACAGCCCGCCACAGTCCACCTTCTCTTTGGTCATCTTGGACTCCACTAAGATACGACGCCCAAATCCAACCAAATGCACATACTTTATGATTGTAAATGAAATTTTAATACACTAATTTATTACAGTATTAACATTTATTGTTTGTAAATGGTTTTAAACATTGAAGGTACAGGGTAAACTTAAATATTTATGATTGCTAGAATTACGTTTTAGTTTGAAGATTATCCTCCCACTTGGCTGCAAGAGACATAATGAGCTTTTTATTGTAGGTATCAGGGTAAAAACCTTCATACAAGAGCCATGTGTCCAGAGACCAGGAGCGCTGATGTGCTGGGAATGGCCTTGGCCTCGGGGCACAGGCCGAGCGTTTCAGAGGTTAGGCGGAGAGGGACCAAGATTTGGGGCTGATGCAAGGAGGTAGAGTTTCACCAGTTTCTATAGAGATTGATCTTTCCTCACTCTTAGAAATCCATGAGTATCCCAAAAGTTCTTGAGTATGGCCATGTTTTCAAGATTATGCCCTTTGTCTTTGAAGTTGAAGCCTGTAAACTTAGGCTTGACTAGTTGACCAGACATGTGGAAACACTGACAACCAAAGATGGATCTTAGGAGGGAAACATCGCTGTTGTATTCGTGACTTCAGCATTCTGTTCAGGGTCTTCTGCCTAGTCACAGTCCGGCCTCCTGCTGCTCAGAGCAGCCAGGTACCACCAGTAGCATCTCCCCGGGAGGGCTGAGCACTCAGCCCCTAGGCCTCTGGGGACCCATTCACAGTGTCCAGCTGGTGCGAGCACTGGGAGAGCTCTGTCCTGTGAGCAGTTGTGGACCATGTATGGACCAGAGTCTCAGGGAAATTAAGTGTGTTTAAGTAACCTGGGTGCCGCTTGCCCTTTAGGTTCTCCTGAGCGCTCCAGTAACGCTCCCGGCAGCATCGGATGAAGCCCCGTGGGCTTATTCTTCTCATAAGTAACGTATTTTCCTAAGGCTTAGGGTGCGGGCTCGGGCTGGCTCTCGAGGCCTTGGCTCTGCCTACAGCCCAGGCACTTGAGTTTTCGCATCCACATCCACAGGGACAAGTAGAGGACAGGCAGTGTTGTTAGCCACTGGGGCCACACTGCGAGGCTGCAGCCCAAGCCAGGGCCTGGGCAGGGAAGAGGGCGGGAGCTGTGCTGCAGTGCCCAGTCCTGACCCTTGTACTGGCTTTTCGTGGGTGGCCCTGGGGGCCTGAGGTGACCCCAGGTGTGTGGTCCAGGCAGAGCTAGGCTGGAGTCAGAAGGCTGTGTGGGTGCCCAGCACTGCCCTCCCCCCAGCCACCTGAGGAGGGTGTGCGCATTTCCAGGAGCAGCTGCTGCCAGGAGGGTGGGCAGGGTGCTTGGGCACTGCCTGTCCTCTCCTGTGGATGCTGGTGCATCCGGAAGCCTGCCAAGAAGAGCCACTGCCTGGACTGGGGCTATCTGGACATTTTGGCAGCAGCATTCAGAGAACAAAAGCTGGTTTGGGATGCACAGCAAGCTTACCAGAGGGAGATCGCTGTACCCCACTCACCCCAAGTCTGACCTTGCTCACCAGCCTTTCAGAAGCTCTAGAATGGTTCCTCAGGTCTGCCTCAAAGCTGAGACTCAGCTCCTCCTGAACAGGGTGAGAGCTGAAACAAACCTCTACTCAGTTCTAATTTTTTTGTCCTGAACAACTTGCCAATGCCATAATACTTGTCAGAAATAAAATCTGAATTTGCAGTTTTTCTTCAATCAATTTGTTTAGAAGCCATGATTGTGTCCTGAAAGGAATTTAATTTGTGGCCCCGAGGCACTTGGAAAACTTCACTTCCAGTTTGTTGGAACTTTTAAAGCTAAAAACAAGTGTGGCCATTTACAGCCATTGCATAGTGTCAGAATCAGAAATTTATATTGCTGGCCAGTAGATTTCTTTCTAATTAAGCAGGTACACAAATGTGTATTTTGAAACAGATTTTCTTTAGTTCTTTTCTCCAAAAAGATCACCTACTGGGGATCAAACTAGGGACCCTGCACTTGCTAGGCAGGCGCTTACGCCACTGAGCTATCTCCCGGGCCCCTAAAAAAAAAAAAATCCTCTAAGCTCACCATTTTGTAGACAGCTCTCTGAAAAGAGTAGCCAAAATGACTCTGTTCCGCTGACATTGTACAATGTTCTTTTGAAGAGTTTAAGACAGTTTGTGCTGTTCCTTAAGTGAAGAAAATAATTGTAGACATTAAGGAACAAGCATTAGTCACCACTAATAACTTAGGCAACCTGAAAGTGAACTGCAAGAATCTGATGTACATAAAGACTGATACTGGTGTCAGTCTTGCTTTAAACTGAACCACACCTTGATAAACAAAGCTCCTTCCAAGCTTTCTTTATCAAGGTGTGGTTCAGTTTTAAAAAGCTAAATGGTTGCAATTTGTAATGTAGACGGGGCAGTAGCCTTTCTTTGCCTTTACCAAAAAATCTCTCCATCAGTTCCTCACCCAAAGGCCACCTGTTCATGCTGAGATGCCCAAAGGATGCCTCAAACCATCCGTGGGAATGAACTGGGTGCATCCTGCATTTTTTCCCTAAACTTACATAAATTTAATGTTTTGCAGCCTAACTAAGCAATTATTATTGTGCACAAAAGTCACAATATTAACACAAAAAAAAATTTTGACATGTGACAAAATTAACACAAATTTCTTTTTCCTTTCTCCCAGTCTCATAGATAGGAAGCGTACCTGCCCCAGACCTTAGCAACCTCAGGGTATGAGTTTTCTTTGCAGTCAAGAACCTTTTCACTGAGAGGACCCCCGTAGCTCCTTGGTGCATCTATTCTGGCAGTGTCACTGCCCTTGTGCTGTGACAGCATTGCTAAGTAAAGAAGAACTGAGCGCAAGCCCTGTGGTACTGTGGCAGGCCACCTAGTGATCTGGATGGCTTCTGGGGGTGCGGGGGTAGGCAGCTTACATAGTGTGGGCATAGCACCACAGGGGGTAATGCATGGAATGAAAGGCCTGTCTGCATGATGTGATTTAAAACAGGAACCGTGGGATTTTCCACCTCATTCTTGGATCCAGGCTCATCAGGAGCAACAAACTATGTGTTGAACTTCCTCCAGTTTGGGGAAGGGGCTTTCGTACTCCATGGGGCATAGACTCAAGCTTTGTCCAAACAGATTTTTCTGGTGTCATAGCTTAGCTCCATGAACTTGCTCCACAAGTGCTTGATGAAAATGAAGCTTACTCAAGTACCCAAAGTGAAGCTGGAATCTCCAGTGTGCTCTGTTACTAACCTGAGACGTGAACGTTCAGGTTTGTGTGTGTGAGACGGTACACGTCCAGCCTGAATACCTGTTCCTGTAGCTGAGGCTCAGGCCTGGACATCAGAGTCCACTGGTGAGCAGTGCCAGGCTGGGATGTCACTGACAAGGTGAGTGTTTTCTTGGTGTCACAAAGGCCTTTGACTGTGCTACCTATTTGGAGGAACACGTCAGCAGTGTATCAAGTAGGAACTGGTGCAAAAGACCACTCTGGCTAAAGATAAGGACTTGACAGATGCTGTAAAGGAAGTGGAAAGTATAGCAGCAGATGCAGTTCATGTTTAACAACCAGTGCCCCAAACCGTGTGTAGATGAAACTGTAAACCCAGGGGTCATCATAGCTTTGCATGACCTTTTAAGGTCATTTGGGAAAACAATGGTTACCATTACTTGTTTTGTCTTAGAAGAAAACATTTGATATTTCAGAGCATGCATTATCTCTGGACCCTTTGCAAGGGACTATTAAACATAGAAAATTAATGAGTCAATTAAAATGCTTATTCCTCTAATTATGTTCCCTTACAGAGTGATGTTGTTTAGCCTTGTTTGAGGTGTACATCTTGGAAACAGGAAGTGCTCGAGTGCATCGGTACTCTTAATTCCTTACCTCCTAAATTCCAGCCACCACAGCCCCATTCATGCACATGGAAGTAGTTTGATTCATCAATGTAAAAACTGGAACTTCTAGGGTTATTTCATATATGTTATCTCTGTAAGGGATTAAATGTACACATGTGATTTAATACTTTTGTAAGAATTTCCAAGAGAAACAAAGAAAATTTCACTCAGCAGTGTACACACAGTTTTTTAGCGAGCAGAGTTGACCATAGTTGGATATAAGCAGGCTCACTTAGAGATCAGCTAGTAATCATGCTTATGACTCAATGGGAATGGGTGCAATAAAATGGGCGAAGAAGCACAATATTTAATTCAAAGGACTTTGTCACAGATGTGAAAAGTCAAAAAAGTGACCATCACAGGGCTTGGCCACCGCAGAGCAGGACAACAACAGAGCCTTGCACGGAACCTCGGGCACAGACTGGAAGTTGAAGTCATAGAGCAGGCTCTGAACCATTCAGAATGACTCCCGTGCTATGTAGGTTGCAAACGCTATTATCCACTTGCTGACTGTTGACTACAACTCTCTGAAAAACTCATTCTCTGACCAAAGGAGGAGGAGAAGCTGGCCCCAATTTTAGGACTGTACCTATAGAATTTTACGTGAAACAATACAGAAAGTTAGAAAAAGCAGATCAAAATCTGATGAACCCGCATACCATTACAGAAATGTTCACAAACTACCCAGCCGGGCATTTGCCGTGTACCCCCAAGGTGGCCAGCCGTCTGAGGGCATCAGCTAGGTGTGGAGTGGGGAGCACAAGAAAGCCTGGGTACTGTGCTTAGGGTCCAGTGTGTTCCCTGAAAGTCTCATGTTCAGTGCAGCCTTTTCGGAAGCTGGCTGGGTTGTGGGGCTCCGTCGCTGGGCTCGCAGCAGAGCATGCCATCCTTGGGGCTGGGCCAAGGCTGGGCCTCTGGGTGGCTCCTGCATGCTCGCTTCCTGGCTGCTGTGGACTGCGCTGCTCTCCTCCGGGCCCTTGCACTTTTCTTTAAATCGTGGGTGCTGTATATTTTGTCCCAGTGATGAGAGGCTAATACAGAATGCATTGCCAGAGCTAAGATTAATGTCACGTAGTTAAGTGGCTCCCACTGTGCTGCTCAGACTCATAATGATCCTCCTGTTTTCATCCTCCCCAGTGCTGGGATTATAGGGGTGCATGTCCAGGGGCAGGGCAGGCAAGGCATGTGGGACTGGTGATCAAATCCTGATCCCTGAAATTGCCAAAGCAGGCACTTAGTCCTCTGATCTGTCTTACCTGCCCTCCCACTATCTTTAAAAGGAAGCCAAGACAGGGCCCAATTAAAAAGGAGGATAGCTCTTTGTAGGTGAGAAGATCAGAACAAAATACAGGTCCCCCATGTGCTGCCGGGCGATACGTGTGCACATCCAGGCAGCAAGGGAGTCGGAGCCCAGCCCTCCCTCCACAGACACAGGCTCTGCCAGCCACGGATCCAACAGCCATGTGCCACACATGAACCATACAGGTGGTTCTGTCCCTAAAACCAAGCAGTATCACAATGATAGACAGCATTTACATTGTTTCAGGCTTTGTAAGCCACACAGAGATAATTAAAAGCATATAGGAAGATGCATGTAGGTTATGCGGAAACACAATTTTTAAATAATGGACTTCAAAATTCTCAGAGCATGGGAGAGGGTCCCCTCAGAGGGTCCCCAAGTCCATGATCGAATGTTCAGGCATCAGCAGAGAATTCCAACGGCCACAAATTCTGTACAAATAATATTTTGAATCACTTTTTCAAGAATCAAGACCAGCATGACCTTCTGTCTCGTAGCAGTGTGTCTGAGCTCGTTACTGGTTAGGAAATGCCAATGTTAACATGAACGAGACTCGGAGGCAGGACACAGATGCAAACCTTGCTGATGGCAGCTTCTCCACACTTCGCTGAACAAAAGTCCCTTTTCCCAGCAAAACACAACACCCTCATTACCATCCTGCAGCAAAGATTTGCAAAAACAAAGAAATGTCACCCCTCACATTTTGGGGGACCTACACACAAGCATGTACATGAGAGCTGATTTGGGTACTGATCCATAGACATTTGCTGACTGGCAAAATTGTTGTCAACAGCCCCTTGACGTAAAGCATTAAACCGACTTTTCTCTTTCACATCGAGTGTGTTTCAGCAGCTGCAGAAGACCAACCAAAATCCTACAGGCATGCTGGGACTTTCTTGGATCAGGTGTTTTAGAACCAAGAGAGTCAGTCAGAAGGGATCTGTGCTCTTCCCACACTTTGAAGTTGTTATGGCATTTAAAGGAATTCACATTCTTTCTTAGATTGTCACTGTCTGTTTTGCATAGTAGCAAGAATTTAATAATTACCAAAAGAAGAAAGTATACAAAAAAGCTAAAGTCAAGTTCATTTTTATTTCTTTGCCATCCAACATATAAGAAAAATTTTAAATTAATAATTTAAATAAAATTACTTCAGTGCTCCTTTAAAAAGGGCTATAAAAATTCTCATGTCTTCTTTGGTTCTAGAAAGTTAAGCTTCACATAATATTTATTTTATTTTTAAAACACCAGGAAATTTGATTTTAAGGTTATTTTTAGTTTCAACTTCCTTTTCCAATTTCATAACTCTCCTGAAAACTCTTGGCATTCTCAAAACTATACATCATACCTCTTGATCAACTGTATTTCTGTAATATAATTCTAGATCAGCTTTAACTTTTCAACAAAAGGAATATATATTTTCATGTAAATATGTTCACTTAAAAGGGAGATCCTTAGCACAGAACCCTAAGCTTGTAGCACTCCAATTTTGTTCTCCTCTGGTTTCTGCTAATCAGCTTGGGAAACTGAATCTGAACCTTCTGGTCACCTGGCAGTGTCTCAAGACTTCAGAGCTGAAGCAGGTTCGCCTCTTCACACTGACAGCAGCAGAGCCGGAGGCCGACCACCCGGGACTGAGGACTCTGCCTCCACTACTGATGTTCATGCCTGTGACCCAGGAACCCTGTGGGCACCTCCAATCTTTACCGTGTGTGAAAGGCTTCCAGTGAGAAATGAGGAAGCTACGCCAGCGTCCCCAGTAATATCTAAACCCACAGACTTAGGGGTCCTTGTTCTGACAAGTTTTGAACAGGGATTATTCAGAAAGAAAAGACAGGTCAAAAAAATCTAGTTTAGGAGCCAGAAATTTCAATATTAATCTTTAATGATTATGTGCCATTTCTTTCTGCAGTGTTCTAAAAAGTACTCCCACAAGTAGAATCCAGTTTGGTATGAAGAATTTGAGTCACTACATTTATGAAAGTGAGGAGGAAACAAATTACAGACTTGAAAAAAAAAAAAAAAAAGATTCCCACATTCTCCAAAGTGCTTCCTGATCAAAAGCCAAAACCTAAACACTGGCCAATGTGTCACACATTGGAATATAGTCCATGTAGAGCTTTATCCTCATCAGCTTGAAGGTGATATTTTGCAAAAGTTCTAGAATTTTCTATAGAAAAACTCTGCTTGAGCAGGTGGGCATAGTTGGGCATGAAAGGAGTCACCCTAACCCCTCTCCTCCCTATATTGCAAGAGCTGCACTCACCAACCATAAGTGGCAGGTGCAGCCCAATTCCCCAGGAGACAGCCACGAGAGAAAGTCTCAGGACTGTGGCCTCACTCAGGCTGCCACCAGGTCTGCCCAGCCCTACACACGGATCGGAGCATAGCAGCCTCTCTCTTTCCATCACCAAAAAAGAAGGGGATGTGGGATTTCTATGTCACCCAAGCCCACGGTAGACAGGAGGAACAACTGAGAACCAATTCAGTAGGAGCACAGGGACTCCAGCCAAGCCCCTGCCTAGAGCTGCCATTCTGCCAGCCATTTGGCCTGCTTGCGCTCCAGCCCTGTCCTGAGCTGTCCCTGTTTGGCCTCTGTTCTTCCTTCACCAACTGGACCACCAGCCTGGGTCAGGGAAAGAGAGCTCAGAACCATAGCGTCCATCTGAAATGCATCCCTGGGAAACAGGAACATGTTCTCGGCCCCTTAGTGCCATACACTTAACCAACCCACTCCCATATACACATTCTTTTCATAAATAAAATCTGAGGCATATATGTAATATATTAACATTTTCACTAGTAAGTATGTGTTAAAAATTTCAAGTTCTGTCATTCAAGTTCAGTAAAAGGCACACATATTTTTTTCTTTAGGCCTGAAAAGAATACAGTTGCTAGCCACAAATCACAAAGACACTCTATAGGACGTTTTTCCTGATTATTCCTCTTCTTGGGATAAACATTCACACCGTGACTCAGTGGCTCGACTCTGTCATCCAAAGCATTTCAACAGAGGTTCTTAAATGGACTCCAGGGCTGCTTTGGTGTCCAGGATGACAGACCACAGTCTGGCTGGGTCGGTCCCCCAGGTGTGCTTTGGCCATTCTCGTTAAAGCTTCTCACTCCCCCCAAATCGGGCTTTCTGGTTCCCAGGCTCCGACGCCCTCCGGGCCAGCCTGGGTGGTGGCCTGGGTGTAGTATCTTCAGTCAAACTGTCCTCCCTGTCCCGGCGCAGTCTCTCTTTGGATAGAAGGGGCTGCCGGAGGATGCCTGGCGTCTGAGTGCCCCCGTCCTTGCTGCCGGGGGCTGGGAGGCTGCTGGGCTGTGCTCGGCCGGAATCCACGTTTACCTCATTCTTCCACTCCATCATGTAGGTTGGGGGTGGCCTCTTGGAGAACGGCTCCGGCAGGAAGCGCCTGGCTCGGGGCTGCAGGTTGAGCACGGTGGTCCCTGCGTCTGGGTCTGAGTCACTGCTGCTGCCCTCTGTCACGGAGCACAAGGACAATGTGGGTGAGCAGTTCAGAGTGGGTGCTAAAGGACCTTATGTGCTTCAGTGGACCCAGGCTCTGGGGAAAGCCAGGTTACAGGCTCCACTCCAACTCCAGCTGAGAGACCTTGGGGGCTCTTATGCCACCTCTGAGAGCATCCATATCCCCAGTGCCAATAGTTTAGGGCAGTTTGCTGAGAGCCAGATGCCGCCTGAGGGTCTTGAAATATATTTGCTCTATTAATCCTGGCCATCACCCATCATACAGACAGGTAATGGGCTCAAGCATGTTAGCAGGGGTAGCTCTGCGATTCAGACTGGCCCACAGTGAGCCCTGCCACTGCCTTCCATCTGGAGCCTCAGCTGTGACTCACAGATTGCCTCTGTGTCCCCACATGGGACCAGAACCCCAGCATGCACTTGGTAAACAAAGGCAGAGGCACCTGGGAGCAACCAGAGCTGCTGGCCGGGCCAAAAGGGCTTCACCCTGGACCTTCGTGTCTCAGGAACTGAGGATATACTTTCAGGGCATGCCATGGGAATATGGCCAGGACCGTAAATTCTCGACACTGCCCTTCCTCGCTCCCCTCCCTCTCCCGTTTCACGTCACTGTCCTTTGTCAGCAACCCTCAGCTTCCCCTTCTGGGCTAATTCAACAAACAAGCAGGGGAAGACAGACATGGGCGGACACTACGCTTCCATCCCCTGCACTAACAACACAGAGTGCTGAGGGTGCTCCTCTGGGACTCAGAGGAAAGAACCTGGGTTCTGCGTAAAAATCACCATCAAACAAAGAGGTCAGGAAACAAGGCTTAAATAATTTTATAGCCACAAGCAAAATCTATGGTTGACTCGATGAAAATACATTTACTCCATTCAGTTGTTTAACTCTAAATATTTACACATTTTCTGACTTACAACACTCTGTTTACCTGGTCAAATACCCCATGGCAACAGCATTTGCTTTTGCTGTCTCAAATAATTATTATGGAAAGAAAATAAATGACTGGATTATTATAATTTGCAAAGAACATCCCCCAAAAGGTCAGGATGCTAATGGAAGATCACCCTGTTACTATTTTACACTGTGAGCTACTGAGCTCTTCCTTGATGAAGAAAAGTAGTAGGAAAATTCCTCCAGTTTAGATAGATCTAAAGTTTTTCTACTCTTAAATATATTCATTACCTGCATTAGAAATGTTCCTCTTCTTCTGTAGCTTTTCTGGAAGCTTTGTATTTTTAGGTAAAGATAAATATCTGGAAGTTGACGTAGAAGCCTGTTAAAAAATAAACAACCTGACTTAAGTTATATAAATGGCATAGATGAGGAACTGAAATTTCATAATACTTGGCCTTAGGAGAAGATTTTAGCTCACCATTTCCAAACCACCTTGCGAAGTGTTGTCATGACTACATGTTAAGTAACTAATCTCTGCTAAACCTGGTAGAGATCCATATTAAAGAAGAAAATAAACAGGACCATGTCACAGCTTGTGCCTAGATGTGTCCCCGAAGCTCCCCAGGCTCATAAGTGGGGCGTTCGTGTGCTTGGATCCCGGCTGTGTGATGCTGGGAGTGAAGGTGTGTGGTGTCCAAATGGGTTCGGCCCAGGCTGGGTGTGGGTGGCGCCAATCAGCAGGCCACTAGCCTGGGTGGGCCCTAAAGGGACAGGAGGGAGGGTGCTTGCTGCCTCCTGGAGCCAAGAAACCATGGACTGAAGCCTCTATAAACCGTGAGCCAAAATAAGTTTCCTGCTTGAACTTGTGGGTGTGGGGCATTTCATCCCTAGAACAAGACAGCCAGTGAGACAGACCTTCAGTAACAGGTATGGAGCCCACTGGGTCTTCCTCAAGGAAAAGCTATGGAAACACCTATTTATAAAATAAGTTCTAGAAAGACAGAACCGACATGTATGAGAAAGGTGATAGAAAGAACGTAGCATCAAGTCTCATTCACTTTAATAAATCTTGAAAATGAACAACAAAAACCGTAGTGCTGACATTCTGAACCCTACACAGCCTCTGCAGTCTTGGTTTCTAGGGTTAATTTTTGATAGTGCTACATTTTGCCT
The DNA here is from genome assembly GCA_004027165.1 of Ctenomys sociabilis. NCBI lineage: Eukaryota > Metazoa > Chordata > Mammalia > Rodentia > Ctenomyidae > Ctenomys > Ctenomys sociabilis. Next base: position 11,631 of record PVKA01020200.1, on the reverse strand, counting down.
TCAAAGAAAAGTAATTATTCACATATAATTGTCTTGACCTCTACTACCCCATGTATGTATTTTTAAACCTAAGATGCTTCTGCAGCGTAGCAGGAAATCATGGCACTGTTTTTAAATTGCTCTCCAGATCTCTTGACAAGGCCCAGGACCCACTGATTTCCATACAAACCCTCAGCTCACAGGCACACTAGACTTCCTGCAGGGCCCCAGAGAACACACGGACACCCTGCTGCCACCCCTCCCTGGGGACAGTCATGAGCCAGACTCGAATATGTTGGTCAAAGGCCAACAGCGTATGCAACGGGGGTCCCACCCTGCAGTCCTGTTACATCATATAAGTATGCTGTGCTCTGTTCTCATGACAAAGTCACCCTGCAACAAATTTCTCAAAGCATATCCCAAAGACATCCAGCATATGTCAGGACCACATTCCAGTGATGAAAGCCTGGCTCACACCCCCTGACTAAAATCATAATTTCATTGTCTCTTTCCTGTACTACCAACCACCGCCTTTCGTCTTTACTGTGTGTGTGTGTGTGCTAATAGCACTTATTACCTTGATCATAAAAACTAACTGAGATTCCACTCCTGGAAGGCTTTTCCCCCACTGGAATAGAAATCCCTCAATGTAGGAAGCTTCTACAGTGGTATTCACCAGTGTGTTCCATGTGCCTATGAAAGGACGCTGGTTGGAACACAACAGGCACTCAGGGAACATTAGAAAAGGCCTGGTCCCCACTCTGTTACCCAGCTCAAGTGATCCTCCTGGGAGGAATAACTGTCAGTGCCGGTGGTGATGATGGTACTAGGCTCCTCCCACAATTCCGGGCGTCAGCCCTTGGCAGCACCCCAGGCAGCAGAGGCCAGGAGAGCCCAGGTGGGGAGCAGCGGCGGCAGAGCCCATACCCTGCGGTCGCGGTTCAAGCTGCTGTCTTTCCTGATGCTCTCCCGCAAGCTGTGCCGCCGGCGGATCAGGATCTCCTTCGCTTGCCTCTCATTCGTGTCAGCTGTCAGGTTGTGCCTGTTGTAGGACAAGGTCTGAAATAAAGACACACGGGACACTTCACCAAGAGCCTGACCGTCCCCTGGAAGCCCAGACCCCACTGATTTCTTTGGAACTCCTCAGCCAGGAGTCTTCAAATTCTATACACATCAAAAGCCAAGATGAAGTTAAAGTGAAAAATGAAACAGTCCCTGTTACCAAGTTTTGAAAGAACTTGCATTTGCATAAAAGTCAGTATGTTCCTCTGTTGAAAAGTGTGATCATTATAAATTTAAAACAACTGAATTCACCAAGTGCCACTGTGCCTGCATTTAGCCAGCATTGGCAGCTAGAAAACCGCATACCTTTCCAATTGTCTGTCTGCCTTTGAACAGGAATTACTGACATAAAACAAATCACCAGGAGCTACTTGGGGGTGCCATGTCCCTTATGTTGGCTCCAGTGCCTGTCCTTGTTCCAACTGGGATGTCACACTGAGAAGTCGCTGTCACCCGCAGAGACGGCCATGTCCCAGCATGAGAGGAAGTTTCTGAGCCAGCCTGCACCTGGCCCTGTGTTTACCTAATGAGCTGGACAGAACTGTGTTTCCTCTCCAAAGCCACAATTACCAAGTGAGTGCATTTGTGGTGGAGCCGGCATGCACCTTGTGGGAACGTCCCTATGACCCGGCAGAGTGACAGAAGAAGGCCTGACTTCTGTGTGGTGGAGTGTGCTAGCTAAGAAGGCACCGAAGGCTCACACTAGCAAGGTAAGTAAAACTGGAAAGTGAAGGGACCCTGTGAAAGCTCATTTAAGGATGGGGCCAGGGCGACAGGGCGGTTGCTGAGGACAACTGAAAAAGTGGACACCATGACATAGCAGCTAACAAAGCTGACCTGAACAGTGGTGGCAAGGTCCATGGCGAGAAAGGGGGAAAGAGAAAGCGAGAGAGACAGAGACAAAGACAGAGAGACAGAGACAGACAGAGAGACAGACAGAGACAGAGAGACAGAGACAGAGGCAGAGAGAGAGAGACAGACAGACAGACAGAGACAGAGACAGAGACAGAGGCAGAGGCAAAGAGAGACAGACAGAGACAGGCAGAAAGACATACAGAGAGACAGAGAGAGAGAGAGACAGAAATAGAGACAGAGACAGAGAGACAGAGGTGCCCAAGGACTGATTAAGCATGCCGGGAGCAGGGTGGAAGATTGGGCATCAGGACCCAATGAAGCAAAGTCTGGATAGAGGGCCCCAAACTGTGCAGGAACAATTTAGCCCAGAAGCTGCCACTACTGTCATCTTCCTTTAAACAGGAGAACATAGCCTTCCTAGGATGTTTCAGAGAAGAGGCAGAGGTAAAATCAGGGGGAGAGGAGGGCAGCTGGCAGGAGCCCAGCCAGGCAGCTGGAGTCTATGGTCCGCAGGAGGGAGGCCACCCTGGCAAGCTGTGTGCCCCATGGGCCACTTGGCTTCCAGGTGCCTCAGGTTCTTCATCTGGAAATGGAGCTGACAGTGGTGCCTGCCATTCCCAGAGGGCTGGGCAAGGGAACTCGAGCCCTGTGCTGAAAGAGTGTGGGGAGCCATCAGGAAGACTCGTGTTCCCCCTGGAAGTGCAGGGAGGTGGGGGCCGGCAGCAGGAAAGGAGGCAGCCGTGCACCAAGCGCGCTGCCTTCCTCACGCCAGTGCCCTTGAATGACTGTCGACACTGAGAGGTGTGCCCTTTAAAAACCCTTCATTGCTTCACCATTGACCAGGGCATACTTCCAGCTGCGAGCACTTGGGCCTCAGGCTCTGTCTGTGCTGTGCAGCTGGGGGTCTGCAGCCCGGAAAGGTAGGGTGCTATGGACAGGGGCACTATGGAAGCGGAGGGGCCAGGGAGGCACCCACGAGGGGCTGCACATAGGCAGAAAGCAGATTTTTAGTGAAAGGGAAGCAAACACTTTAGTAAATAAACTTCTCACTCGCTGACGGATCTGGTAGAGATTCCTCGATAATATTTCTCGAATTTCATCCATCTCTCCAGGTGTGAGCTTCCTTATTTTTTCTTCACGGCAATCACTGTGAAAAATGGGAAAAAGGAGATTTCACCTTCCTGAGGGTACTAGCAACACCGAGTGTCCTCCTTAGCCATGATGATGCCACTATTTGAGAGGAATCGTCATTTAAAAATTAGCACTTGGGAATTATCCAATACCTCAAAATATTTCTGAATGCTGAGGTACAGAACAGTGTCCCAAACACAGACATGCTGTGGAGGAAGTTGGTGTCAGAGACACTTCATCCACACACAAGGGACAGCACTGCTGGCCATGAGCTCAGAGTGAGTGACACATGTGCTGCGTGTGTATACGTGTGTGTAGAAATATATATGAATATACACATATACAACACATGAAATATGTATATGAAACACAAACATATATATACATATACTCACACATATACACATATGGTCCATGCACTGTACAGATACTGAATAAGGTGTCATAAAGATGTACACAAAACATACCATATACTGATTGGCTGGTGAAACTTCTATGACCAGAGACTTTCAGGACCCCCAAGCTAGAGGTCCCCTAGCCACAGTTCATTATAGGATTTGCAAATAAATGAGAAGTACCACAACTGATGAAAACTGACTATTTGTACTTTCTTCACTCTAATTGCTTCTAAAAGGCTTAAAGGAGCCTACAAAAATATATGGCACCACAAAAACACATAAAATTAAATAAATAAATAAAACAGAAAAGCCCAATACGCACATCACACGTCTTATAGAATGTCTGCCGTGATACACAAAGAAAATAGATACCGTGTTCTACAATGTAAACTCACTCATTACTATAAATCAAAACAACAGGAGCAAGACAATGGACAAAGGCGGGCATGAACAGAGGCGGCAGACTTCTCTAACTTAGAGGGTTCATTTTTTCCTTACTTTCAATTGCTCATATAATTTTTTGTAAGCATCTTCTTAGATACAGGTATTGCTGTTTAAAATCCTCCAGGGAGTTTCCATGCTAGTGAGAGCCGCAACCTGCAGTGTTTTCCACAGCCATGGTTCCTGGGCTACACTTCCTTCCATTGAGGGCTGGTCCAAAGGCCTGTGAGGCAGCAATCTGCAGCTGCATGCAGCAGCTCCCCCTGTTCCGCAGGCCCTGAGTTCCAAGCTTTTTTTTCTAAGGTCTACTACTCTGCCTAATTTGTGTGTACGCAAGCTCTCAGCTCCCCTGTCAGTAGCTGATGGAGAGCTCCAGTGGAAGCGATCCACATGCCAATTCCATCTACTTGGACCTTGCTGTTCTCTCCTCCCTGGGCCATGCAATGACAAGCTGTCCTGTACCCCCCGCCTTCCAAGCAGTCTCATAACACATATCACTTCCAGAAATTTCATTTCTCATCACTTCTCTACTTGCTTCACTTTTTCCTTTACAGAAAGGATGTTAGGAAAGGTAAAATGCTCAGTACAGACCCAGTTGCCTATCTATGAAAAGTAGTCATTTTCAGTGTGTAATCTACCTCACGCTAAACCTCGGGTCTTTGCTCTGCTTACTGCCAGCTTCAAAATGCACCACTGAGAGCAAAACTGAGATCATAAAATTCATGGATCTCCTTTGAAAACTGGATCTCGGAGCTTCCCTGGCTCTAACTGCAGATGGGGTCCTGCTTAAGAGAGACCATAAACTTTTAAAGCAGAGGTGGCCTTCACGATGGAGTCTATGCCCACCCAGCTTGGGCTGAAGACTGCTAAGCTCAGGAAATATGTGGGCTAGCTCAACGTCACATGGAGGTAGCCACAGAGCCAAGAGCTGAAGCCAGTCATGCCTCAGCTCGGCCTATTGCTTTTCTGCTGGATGCTGTGTCTACCTCTGAGGTTCCCTGCCACTCATTTATTCTAGGCCACATGAACTCTTATCATAGCCTTAGATTGCTAGAGAAGACCCCAGTTTGTAGAGGTAGATATTATGTGGAATTTCCTCCTCTCTCACTCCAACTTCCTCATAGTTAACATGTTAATCAAGTTAAATTTAGTGCGCATGTACTCTGAGCTCATCAACAGCCAAAGAATTCCCTAGGAGCCTACGCTTTCTGTCCCTCTGTCCCGGAGCAGGGCTGACGTCTACATGATGAAGACTCGCACTTGCCACAGAGCGCTGCACTGGTGGTTTGGCTGCTTATGGTCTGAAGACTCTGGGTAAATCCCTGCATCCCTCTGACCTCACTTCCTCTTTTACAAAATTCGGGAGACAGGCTAGGCCTGCAGATCTCAGTCCTGGCTGCATATCAGAACTACCTGAAGAACTGTTAAATATGCCTGGCATTCAGCCAGAGATTCTGATTCTTGGAAGTGGAGCCAGGCACCTGCATTATCTAAACAACCTTGGGCTTTTCCCATGTGCAGGTGGCGCTGTGACCCCCTGGATTCATGTCCCTGTCATTACTGTCCCTCATACAACTTTAGCTGCAAGACTGTAAATAATCTATGAGGAAACAGCTCTATTAGCATATTCACGTGTGTCATGCCAATTATAACCCAACCTAAAACAGGCTGCTTCACGGTGTTGGCCAGGGGCTTCCATCTGCTTCCGGTGAACGCTGACTTTGCCCAAGCAAATGTAGTGAAGGCACAATGCCCTAAATAAACAGCACGCTCTCCTACCACAGTCCCAAGCCTAGCATAACCCGGAACATAGCAACACAGGACACGCATTTCTAGGCCATTCTGCGTAAGCTACAATGTCATTCTACTCTGAGATCTGCATTAACTAAACGACAATTCTAGAGTTTCTCTAGGATGTAGGTCAATTCTGTGCTCTTCTGATTTCAAAGAATCACCGATACATCCGTAGCAGTACCAACTCCTCTTGGCAAAAGCCGTACTCACTTTAGGGATGCAAATGAAGGGCCGGTACTGATCATCCCTGTCTCGGCCATCTCGATGGCATGCTTGATTTCAAGCTTTTTGTACAAAGACACGATGCTTGACTTGGGTTGGTTTTCCCGTATCAAAAGCTTCCGAAGATACTTGTCATCAAATTTCTTAAACCTATAGAATAAAGAAAGTCATACTTTCAATGGCTGAATACTACACTGACTCAAAATTCCTTCTCCATGTAAAACTTGGTCACAGCAGTTAGCTAGTTTGATTATAATGTACATTTTTATATGAGCATAAATACATACATAATACAAGTGTGAAATTCACCTATGAATATATACACATACATCGCTTCTCGGCCTTTTGGCTAAGACCAAGTGTAGTATCTGTTCTTATCAGTTTAATGAATATATACACATGGACATCAATAGTTTTTGTATGACTGTAACATACATATGTAGCATTCACTAAGTACATTCACCATTTTTCTACTTCCTCCTTCAGCAAGATCGCTCCAACCCGCAGTCGGGACTCCTTGGGTCCAGTTCCCCTCCTACGGCTCCTGAACATCCACAGCTCGGGCTTCTCCAGCAACACTCCCGAGGCTTTTCTCTGAGCCCACACTCCAGGCCAGCATCCGTCCTCGCCTCCCTGGCTTCACCTGCTCACTCTACTGCCTTCATTGCTTCCCCAGGGCCCACATGCTCTTCCTTACCTCCCTTCTAAGGTTCCTTTTCTTCTCTCCGACCCCTGAATGTGGGGTGCTATGGGGTGCACGCAAGGTGCCTGTCCCCACCGCACTCACCTGGGGCACCTGACCCAGTCCGGTGGCTGCACAGAGTCTACACCAGTGATGCCCAAAGCGGACACACCTGCTTCTCCCCCTCCCCAAGCCCTGGACGGGAGCAAGCTTGGGCTGCCAGCATCTGCAGTCTGCCGGCTGCACTGCAGACTCCACGTGTCCACTCTGAGCTGCTCCTGCCCACTGTCCAGCCAGCCCAAAGAGTCCTGACTACACAGTGTCACCAGTGGTGCCGCCTCCTCTCAGGGTCCGTGTCGTGGGCTGCACTGTGTCTCACTCCCTGGAGCACCAGCGTGACTGCCTCGGGGGAAGGTCTTTCTAGGCATGATCAAGTGAGATCAAGCGTTAGGGTGGCACTCATCCAGGACGGCTGGTGTCCTCCTCAGAGGGGTCATTCGGACACAGCCATGGACGGAGCGAAGCCAGCAGGAAGAGAGGAAGAGGAGAGCCACTGTAAGGAAGGAGAGAGCCCTGGAACAGACCTTCCGCCAGTCCCTGGGCACGTGGCCTGCGGGCCCCTCCTCCCTGGCTTTCAGCCTGTGGTGCTGCCAGACACCGGCTTCCCCTGCTGCAGCCCGGTGAGGCGCTGTGTCTGGGCAGCCCTGGCAACCTGCTGTTCCACATGCTCCCTGCTGCAATCTCTGTCCATTTCACCATAAATACACACAGAACCCAACCCTTTGTCCCCGCTTCCGGGGCCATCACCAGGGCCTCACACTTGATCCTCTTCCCCGACAGGGCTCCACCTGTCCTGTCCCACGGAAGCCAGGTGCTCCCGTGAGTGCACAAAGTGAGGAGTCTGCCATGCTTCCATGCCAGGCAAAAGCCCAGAGAGTTGCGGCCCTGTCCCACCAGGTCTGCACCTCTCAGACTGCGCTGCTTACCCCTACCTTCAGCCTCCCTTGGGGCCTTCCTGTCTCAGGCACATCCACAGGCTCTGGGCCCTGAACTAATTATTCCTCTACTGGGAACATTTTTCCCAGATACCCAGATACCGCAGGGCCAGGCGTACATCAACTTCAGGTCCTTCTTCAACAGCGGTTTCATACTAGGAGCCTGGCCTGTCCATCATGCTGCAGTCTCATATCCCACTCCTGGCTCTCCGGCTGTCTCTTCCCAGCACAACACACAGTTCACCTGCTCACATCACTTACTGCCGCCTACCTAGGAATGTGGGATCTGTATGCACTGGGACTTGTCTAAAATAACACCTGGCCCATCACAAGCATACGTAATAGAACGGACCACTTGGGCCCAACGGCTCCATGCCCTCAGCTGCTATCGCTGTGCTACCCAGCAAGGTCTACCCACCATGGCTTCAGAGCCCAGCCCTGCCCTGTCCCCAGCTCTGAGCTCAATGACGCTGATCATTTTGTTAACTGGTCTACTAGCAGACATTGCACAGGCACAGCTTGTGCCCTGGCCCGATGTCTTGGGCTCCCATGGTTAGTACACCACAGCAGGCACAGGGCAGCACAGAAGAAAGGGAACACAGCAAGAAAGAAGCAGCGCCGCCTTACTGCAGTCACAGCTAAACTCAGGTGAGCGCCGGGCAGCCCAACCCAGCTGACCACAGACTTCTTGGCCCGTGGCCTGCTCTAGTGAATGGCTGCCATTGCAAGCTGAAGAGTTTTGCAATGGTTCGTTATGCAACATTATTATGCCAGTAGGTAGAGGACAGGGCCTGCCGTAATTATTGTTGAGAAAGAAATAAGTATACTGCAGTGAGCACCCTGAACTCAGGGAGGTTTACAGGCACACCTGGGCTATCAAAGGAACCAATGTTCCCTCGCATTCTTGGCACTGGTCCTTCGGTCTCAGTACTCGAGGGCTCTGAATAATTAAAGCAGAGCCATTCAGAATGCACGCTGCTACTGAGCAGCCACTGGCTGAAGACTGGGCCTACTGTTCCCCATGTTTACTTTTCATCTCATGTTAGTCTCATCCATCCGGCCAGGATCCCCCACAGAGATACATCTACTTTACTGTCTTTATTGTTTTAGCCTCTTACTAAACATCAGCAATTGAAAGGATAAATATCAAGGACAATAGCGTCTGATCCATTCTGGGAGGGACTGTGTGTTTTCTACTTTCTTGTTACCCTTTCCTTTCTCTGCCAAGCCACACGCAGGTGTTCTCTTTCACCATCATTAGACTCCTTTGGCTGAGTCTGGGAAAGGTCTCCATTGTAGGACCCTTTCATTGAATTCCCAAAGGATCAAATGTCTCAAGAATGCTCTGCCAGGATCAGTGAAAACCCACAGCAAAAAGAATGTGGAAGGAAAGGAGAAATGACAGCATGCCTGAAATGGCCTCTTCTTTTTGTATGTAAGTTTTAGTGACATCAATAACTATATACAAACTCAAGATATGATCTGAGCCAACTAATTTTTTAAAATATTTACTCCCTTCTTTATTCTACCTATGATGCCAAATATATGCGCAAGTACAGGAAGTTATTTGAAATTTATCTGGAAATAATTGTGCATGGAAATCTATCACTGCTCACGAAACTTATTAAATAAACTATATTTGATGCTGAAGAAGATGAGAGACAGCACCACGCCGCCTCTCTAGTGGGTGGCACAGGAGGCCCTGTTGGCTTCGGCATGCTTTGACCTGCCTTCCTGGGCACATGCAGGGCTCTGTCCTCTGCTGCGAGGACAGGGCCAGGCTTCTGATGTCCCACACGGAGCCTGCCCTGAGGAAGTAACTGCCTGCCCCCCTCCTCCTCAGTGTGGGCCTGAGTCTCAGCCCACTCTGCTGTTTTCTGTCCCCTGTGGTGCAGATGGGGGCTCCGTCTAAACTTCTGAGAGGAAGCCCAGCTACAGTGCAGGCTGCTCCAGGAAAGTACCAGAGAGAGGGAATGGGGCCTCAATGGGAGGCAGAAGGGAGCAGCAAGGGGCGCGCTTCCCAGCCTACAGGGCACTGTGAGCAGGCAGACGGCTTCCCCAGCAGGGCACAAACAAGGCTCCGTCTCACCTATGCAGGATGGGGTCCCAGATGCCAAGCAGGGTCAGTGCTGTGGCTTCCCTCCTGCCTACCGGCAAGGGAGTGTTTACACAAGGAAGGGCCACTTTTCACATGTTTACGATGAGCTTTATTATTTGGCTTGTCCCTGTGTGATGATCTGGGTACTCTCGCTGCACATAAAACACCTGTCCTTTATTAATGAAGCAAGGCTAGCCCAAAGGGCTTTTCATTAGTGAGCAGTATTGTGAAGCCTGTAGAGGTTGATCCGGCACTGGTTTTGTGGCTCACTGTATTACTTAAGGATCTCTCCACCCACCTAGCACACACATACCTGCTCATGGTGTGACTGTCTTCTCTTTGTTGGTCGCAACACTTCAGAGGCCTGAGTCCATGCCCTACTCTCACGTGGCTCAGTGTCCTTGTAGCACATGTGAGCACACAGAAGCTCCTGGGACTCCTTCCCATTGAATTACACAGCTTTGCAGGGTAGCCTGCCTCACGTGAAGGCGCAGGGGGAAATCTGGCAGCAAGGAGAGGAGCCCCTAGTGCAGACTAGAACGTCTCCACCTTTCAAGGCCCAGCTGAAGCGCTGCCTCCCCCACTGAAGTCTTACTTAGCTGGCGACCTGCTAAGATGCGTCCCCCAGGTCACCTCTGTGAGAGCCCAACTTGCAGCACCCTTGTTCCATGGTCTCAGCAATGCCAACACCGCACAGTGTGGGAGGGAGGGGGCCAGGAGGCCTCCGAGGGCCCCAGGGGTGTGGGTGCCGGGGCTGCCATCACACGGAGCCTAGGCTCTGGCCCCACAGCTCTGGTTCCTGCTTCTGTTAAAGCATCCGTGCAGTCCTGCCTGTGTATGTGATTTATATAAATGTGTTTAGACTTTCAAGTAACTGAAGCCTTTGAGAACGCAGTCCATGATTTCCCCCAGCTTAGTGACTTCTTGGGCATTCTGCAGCCCTGCAAAGGACTGGGCTGTGGGCCAGAGTTTCAGCACGCTCTGCTGTTTTCTGCCCCCTTTGGGAGCTAAGGGAATGGTGCAGATGGGGGCTCCCTGGCCAGTAAGGCAGCAGGGTAGGGACAAGCCCTGCTCTAAGTGTGGTGCTCACATCCCTCGGCATCCTGGGCCAGAAGGTGCACCACAGAACTGGGCTGCAGCCATGTGATACGAGCGTAAGAACCGTGCGGCAGCTTCTGAGGACTTCAGTTAGGAGGGAGGTGGCACGTGGCCTCTGTCTTCTCGCTGGTGTCCTTCCTTCATGCAACCTATAGTAGCCAACAGTGGAGCAGCAATCATGGTGGAAAATGGAAATGAATGGAAGCCACCTGTGGAGCACAGCTGAGTGCGGCCCTGGGGACTCTGGCATGGCGTACTCCAGAACTGCCAGTTACATAAGACAGAAATAACCTTAGGCTACTCTCGAAGCCACTCTTACCCCACATCTCTGCTCTAGCTGCACCTCCTTAAGGGACATGCTATGGGACCACACAAAGACGAAGAACCTTGAAAGATAACACCAGTCATCACCGAGTTCAGTTTCTAGCATGACCCACAGCCCACCCTAAGACGACAGCACGGCCTCCTTACTTGTCTCTCCAGAAGTTGTGGCCCCAGTGTCCACAGACATCTTCGATCCCAGTCTTCACATGATCAAAGAACTGAAAACAGGAGAAAGCAAGTGAGCTGCCCGCCCTCGCCCGAAAGCAGCCGTTGGCATGCCACTTGTGCCCTGCCTGAATGCTCACGGCCTGGGCCCTGCTGGCTGCTTATGTTCGCTTTACCTCAAGCAACAGAGCAACTAATTGTCTTCCAACAAACGCAGATGTTTGCCATATCATGACTAGAAATGCTTCAGCTACGTGGGTGCTCGTAACTTTGATCATAACTTTGAAAATAAATGAAGAATGGTAGTAAACGTCTGTTAGAAACGCACGCAGGTCGAAGGAGGCAGAAATAGCTTCCTCGCTCCTTGCTCAAGCAGGAGTTTAACAA
>PVKA01020199.1:28800-40838 GCA_004027165.1 Ctenomys sociabilis | reverse complement strand
TTTAGACACAGTCTCACTATGTAGTTCAGGCTGGCGCTGAACTGTGGGCAAGCCTCCTCAGCTTCCAAGTGCTGGGATAGCAGGTGTGTGCCTGATAGTTTCTGAAATGAAGGGCTTCCTCTCACCAACTGGGAATGAACTGTAGTGGCTTCTTTGAGCCAGATTTAATTATGCTGTATTTTTGCCCATTATCAGTTTTGCGAGAAAATAATTTTTGTTACGTTTTTATGTGTGTTTTGTTTTGGGTTAAAGGGATACGTTTTTATAAATACACCAAGTAATGCTTTAAAATACACATACACTTAGCTTTGGGTGTCATAAACATTGTGGCTGTTTAAAATTAGTTAATACTTACATACCTTTGTATCTTGTACCATATTTCACTGGCCTGTAAAGCCACTGATAAAAATGATGCAACAGCTGGGCATGGTGATACATGCCTATAATCTTAGTGCTCTGGGAGGCTGAGGCAGGAGGACCACAGGTATAATCCCAGCCTGGGCAAGTCAGTAATTTAGCAAAACCCTGTTGTAAAATTTAAAAAGAATGAAATTGTGTAGGGTTGTAGCTCAGATAGAAAGTGCTGATTTTAATCCCCAATACCCCTCTGACCCCCAGATCAAAGAGGTAGGATGAATGCATGTTCTGTAAATACCCCCAGTAAAGGTTAGCTTTTAAGCAGGTAGGGGGTTAAGCTGACTGGAATTGGTGGCACAAGACTATTAGGTCATTTAAACGTGTCAGCAGACCAAAAATCCATTCCACTGGAAGAGCTAAAGAAGTCCCTACACTAAGGTGTACCGAATGGGTGGAGGCCTCCTTGGCCTGTGCAGGAGTCAAAGGGGCTGGCAGTGGGTGCATGAATATGAGCACACAGTTTGCACTCGGGCCTTAGCTCAGGTGTGGGTGTTTAGAGTGACCTTGCAGAGTTTTTTTTCCATGAAGGAACAAACAGTAAAAGTTAGGCATAAGCATTACCTCTGCTTTTGTAGCAGTGGAGGCTGGCTATGAATGAGCACAACGGTGCTGTGTTAAAATGTCACACAACAAGCTTTTGCAGGCTGTGCTCTGCTGAGCTGCTGGCCTAGGGACAAGGATATTTATTTATTTATTTATTTATTTATTTATTTATTTTTGTTGCTAGGGACTGAACCCTGGGCTTCCAGCTTGCTAGGCAAGTGTTCGACTGCTGACCAAATCTCCAGGCTGACAAGGACATTTAAGGCATCACTTTCTTGCACTAGTGATCCCTGAGTTATGAACTGTATATTTAGCACTACTTAAAAAAAAATGTGAAAATAGTACCATATTTTAAGATTTTCATTGTGTAACTGTTTTGAAAATAGCTGCTTGAAAGGAATCTGTATCTTTTGTTTTATTTGTTTTATTTTTGTGGCCTGCTCAGCCCACCTAGGGGTGGAGCTGGCATAGCATGTGGTGCTGGGGAATCAAACCGCGGTTCCTGTGTACTTGCTTAAGCTTGCGTAAGTAGGTGCTTTTAGACTGCTGAGCTATCTTGCTGGCCCTGTATCTTTTGTTTTAGATCAGAAACAAAAAGGCCTGTTAAACCTGCAGTTATAAAATATTCGTGCCATGTCTTTAAGTAGAGGATTGCTTCTGGTATACATGTGATCAGGAAAATCCTCTACCTGCACATTAATAGTACTTGTTTTCAAGGTCAGAGGTTCGGGTAAAAAAAAAAAAAAAAATCATTTTATTTGTTTTGTACATGGTCTTGCTACGCAGCTTTTGCAGTGATCCTCCTGTTTCAGCCTCCCCAGCACTGGAATTGCAGGCGTATATCAGCATGCCTCGTTTCGGTGGCTGGCATGGTACCCCTGGTATTCTGGGATTCCAGGACCAGCACAGCAGATGAGACTACTGAGCTATCTCTCTAGCCCTAGGTCAGGGTTTTGGGTTGATATTTCCAGCCCTTTGTATAACTGGGCTGTGCATCTGGGGATCCAACCAGTTGTGTGCTTTTTAAAAAAATTATACCTATACTGAACATACACACTTTTTCTTGTTATTCTCTAAATAATGGTGTATCAGCTATTTGCATAGCATTCATATTAAGTAACCCAGAGATGATTTAGGACACTGCTTAGATCATACCCAAGTGCCACACCATTTTGTGTAAAAGGTTTAAGGACCGTAGACCTTGTCACGTATGGGGCCTGGTAGTTCTCTAGAGAACCTGCGGCCTCACCTTGGTGTCTGGATGTGGTGGCGCTTCTTTGCAGACTCATAGAAGTGTTAGCTCAAAGATGACTACTTTTTCCCCTACGCTTGGTTCTGGATTCTTCTCTGGCTTGTCTGTTTTTTTCTATTTTGTCATTTTGTGTTGGCAGGGTTTTTAGTCAGTTCTCCTGTGAATGAAATCTTACTTGAGATTTTTTTTCTCCCAAGAATCTTAACTTGGTTTGGGTTGGTTGCAAGAATGTGGCTTTGGTATTTCAGAAACTTTGTTGGCATGCCAAAACTGAAAATATTATATACTTTTACCTAAAATATCTTGCTTGGTATATTTTTATCCCCATCAGCTTTTGCTTGTTCTGCTGTTTTGCAAATGACTCATACTATGCTATGCCTATTCTAAAGGCGAACAGCTGCTTGGAGAACTACAAGTGAAGAAAAGAAAGCATTAGATCAGGCTAGCGAGGAGATCTGGAATGATTTTCGAGAAGCTGCGGAAGCACATCGACAAGTTAGAAAATATGTTATGAGCTGGATCAAGCCTGGGATGACAATGATAGAAATCTGGTAAAAGGAATTATATTTTTGTAAAGACGTGAAACAATTAGTACTAATTTTTGAATTGTAGTATTTGGCTTTCCACTACCACTTTGCTAATAAAAGTTGAAAACTTGTAACCTTTCTTGCAAGCTTTTGCAGTCCCTTCAGATGAAGAAACCCTTGCATTTTGGCTGCCCCCTTTGTGCACACACACGCATCAGGCGTGTTTGCACAAGCAGGCAGATGTTCACAGTGAGCTATGCTGACTCTGTCTGCACTCTTGTTTTGCTCTGGACAGTTCCTGTTAATAGAGTGAATAGTCCCTAGAGGAGGGCCTAGACCGGACGCACAACATGAATATGGTGCAATCAAAAGAGACAGTAAAATTATTTCCGTATTTGCCACCTTGAGAAAGTCCTATGAAAGATAACTTGTTAGATTGAGTCAGTATTTAAAATATACACCACAAACAAATAAAATCAATGCTTAAATTTGTTGAAGTTGAAACTTCCTTAGTTCAAAGTGTATTATTTTTAGAGGTTTGTAGTAGAATTTATTTCCATATCTTTTATAGATGAGGTATTTTTAGAGCATTGTAAAATGGTTAGTTATGTTCATAAAGTGCTCTTGTCAATTAGGATTTTAATAAACTTTGTAGACTTGAGCTACATGGTGTATAAAGGTAAGTATATGGAAATAAAAACTCCTGTTCCTTTTCTTTCAGTGAGAAGTTAGAAGACTGTTCTCGCAAGCTCATAAAAGAGAATGGCTTGAACGCAGGCCTGGCCTTTCCAACTGGGTGTTCTCTCAATAACTGTGCTGCTCACTACACACCCAATGCAGGTGACACCACAGTTTTGCAGTACGATGACATCTGTAAGATTGACTTTGGAACGCATATAAGTGGTAAGTTTGTAGAAATGATCCCTACCTTCTACTCCCACTCAGAAAAAGTAAGAATCTTAAATTTTGTATGTATTGGGTGGAGCTGTACCTACTGAACTTGGAAGTTTTGGTCTTACCTTCGTACTTTTCAGTAGAGCTGTGTTGAGGGAGACTCATTTACTTTACAGCATCCTACTAAAAGTGAAGGCTGCTGTTGGTAAATTGTAGTTTATTTTTTGTATTGAGGCACAGAATTAGCTCACATTTCTTTACTCATATTATTGTATAAGTTTATGTTCTGCACATTTAAATAAATGTTAATCTAGAACCTTAGTTTTTCACGTTTGCTTCTCTGAATTCCCCTTAAAAAAATTATGTCCCCAAGTACTGTGTCACCTCACTTCTAGGTAAGAATGCAAGCTGATGGAGCTGGGGAGATTGCTCAGTGGAATAAGCGCTTCCCTGGCAAGTGCAAGGGCCTGAGTTTAATCCCTGGTTCTGCAAAAAAAAAAAAGCTGAGGTTGAGCCCTGACCTGTGACCTGCTAAATTTGACATGTAGCTTTCTGTTCTGTACTCTGTGTGTGGTCCTATATATTTCCCTTGCCCTGCATATGGCTCATCTGCATTTCCTGTCTTGCTTTTGTCTTGTTTCTGTTCATCATTGTGCATCATAGTGTGGGAGGGAGAGTGTGGAATGGACACTCTCATGGAGTAATGTTTGTCTTGGAACTCACCAGTTTTACTCTAAAATCTGTGTAACTCTACTGTGCTAATACATGATCTCTGGGGACTTGAACTTGGAATTATGCGCTCCTTTGAGACCATCATCTTTCAGTGTTTTGAGACAGGATCTCACTATGTGGTTGAAGCTGGCCTCAAAATGACCTTATCCTCCCAATTACTAGGGTTATAGAAGTTTGCCACCACTCCTGGCTCTCCATTTGTTTTAACTGTGTTTTACTTTTATAGGTGAATACTTGCTATAAAGAAAAAAATAACACTATGAAGTAAATACATTGACTGATAAGTAAACTTAGATGATTTTTTTTCTTTCAGGTAGGATAATTGACTGTGCTTTTACTGTCACTTTTAATCCCAAATATGATATATTATTAAAAGCTGTAAAAGATGCCACTAATACTGGAATAAAGGTAGGTGAGCTGTAAGCACTTTCTGTAAATTTTTATTTTTTACCTTTTTCTTGGTTTTTTTTTTTTTTTTTTTTTTTTTTTGCGATGGGACCTTGCTGTGTGCCTTGAACTCACTGTGTAGCACTTGGGGCTGGCCTTCCCAAGTGCTGGTGCTGGGATTTGGGTGTGTGCCACCATACCTAGTTCTGTGAATGTCTTCTGAGTGCTTGCTTGCTAGTCTGTTTTAAGGTATGTGGGCGTTAGGGCTAGTGCTTGATTTACTGCCTTAAAGGTCTTAGGCAGTTAATGGTAATGTACCAAAGGTAGTGTACCAAAGGTTTTTTTTTTTTTCTTTTAATTCCACTTTACTAAAATAAAATAAAATTTGGATATGTTTTTGCCTGTAAAGTTGTGTGTTTGGGTTTTCTTTTTCTTTTGTCTTTTTGAGACAGGGTCTCACTATGCAGTTCAGGCTGGCCTTAAGCTCACCTTGTAGCTCAGGCTGGTCTTGAACTCACAACAATCCTCCTGCCTCAGCCTCCAGAGTGCTGAAAATACAGGTCTGCATCTTTTTTCTTTTTTAATTAAGAAACTTTTTTTTTTTTTTTTTTTTTTTGCAGAACCAGGGATTGAACTCCAGCCCTTGGTGTTTGCCAGGCAAGCACTTATTTTACTGAGCTATCTCCCTGGCTCCAAGAAACTTTTAGAATCATATCAAAACTGAGTATCAGGTCTGAAACTTCCCTGTCAGCAGTCCCCACCAAGAGGTGCGGTTGTGACATCTTTAGGTCAGTGTGACGCCATGGGAGCAGTCCAAAGCTCTCTTTGGCAGTTGGCGGCCCTCACTGCTGGACAGATGCATAGTGATGTGTCCACTGTCCTTTAGTGCCCCCAAATGCTCCCTGCTGCAGCGCAGTGTCCCAGGCCCCCTCTCCTGTGCACATACATCTGCCACCTTTGCCACTTGTGAATGTGTGATACCTTCAGTGCATTTGTGACTTGGGCGCCATCAGCTTTCACCTCCATTGTCAGACAGACGTGGGACTCCTTCAGTAGCCTGCCTCACCCTGCTCCTAGCCTGTAGTAACGCAGGGCTGCCCATGATTCTGATGACTGGAAAGAATCACAGACAGCTTGTCTTGTGGTGGCTGACTGCACATGGTATAATGTCTTTAGGTGTGCCTGGACTTTCTCCCTGCAACGGAGCCATCACATGTGTACATTCCTTTGGGCTGTCCAGTCAGCTACCAGCAGACACTCGTGCAGCTACCGAATCAGCTGGTGTGACACTCCTGAGATGCTCCATTTGGGCTTCTCTGGGTTACACGCTGAGAAGTGTAATGACTGGATCACATGGTTTTTCACTTGCAGCAAATGCCATGCCATTTTCCATAGTGGCTGCACCCACTCCTACATGGGGAAGGTCCCCGTCTCTAGGACTTTTAGGCTTGGCTTGTCATCCCAGGATGTTTTTATCAGGAGCTGCCCTAGGGGTGTGCACTGGTGTCTCTTGTCACTGAGCTTTAACAGTGGTGGTCAGTGCAGGAGCAGTGCTTATTGGCTATTTGTGTCATTTTTGAGGAAGTGTCTGCCCATTCCTTTGTCTGGCTTTGCACTGGGTTGTTGTGTTGCTGAGGGAGTTTTTTCCTCTATATTCTGAAAACAAGTCCTTATTAGATACAAGATTTGCAAATGCTTTCTCCCACAATGTGAGTTGCCTTTATGTTGTGCTTGATATGTAAATATTTTCTCATCAAATCCACTTTTAGCCCCAGATTGCTTATATGCCTTTGGTGTCATACCCAAGAAATCATTGCTGAATGAAGCTATAGACCTGTTGATTTATGTATATGCTTATTTTTGAGACAAGGTCTTACTAAGTCTAGGCTGGCCTTGAACTTGCAGTAATTCTCCTAACTTAGCTCTCTAAACGGTGGGATTGTAGGGATGTGCCATGCCTGGCTCTCTAATGCATTTTTGAGTTGAGTTTTGGATATGTTATTGGAACGGGGGAGTCTTTATTTTTACTTTTTTCCAGTTCTAGGGATTGAACCCTTGCAGCCAGAATATCCCTCCTCCCCTTTGTGGCAGGGCCTCACTGAATTGCCCAGGCTGGGCTCATATATTTTTGAAGTCCTCCAACCTTGGTGCCCCAGTTTCATTCCAGCGAGTGTGGTTATTCAGCGTTCCAGAATTGTTTGTTGAAGACTTTCCTGTGGGATGGTCTTGTTGCCTTTGTCACAGTCACTTGGCTGTTCGTGTGGGAGTACATTTCTGGGCAGTGTGTCTGTGGGTCTGTCTTTTTATGCAAGCACTACACTGATTTGTGTGCTGTAGCTGTAAGAGTCTTGAGCCTGTGATCCCAGCTACCTGAAAGGCTGAGGCAGGAGATTCCAAGTTTGAGCTATGACCTTGTCTTGGAACTTTTTTAAAAAAGGGCTGGGAAGGTGGCTCAGTTAGAGTGCTTGCCTAATATATGTGACTGTTCTAGTTCTGTGAAGGACTCCACTGGAGTCTGCTTGCCAGATTGTGCTGCCGGGCCCCAGTCCAGGGCTGCTCTGCATACTCTTGAGGGCCTTCCTGCTTAGAAAGATTTTTGTTTTGTGTGTCTCTGTGTTACTCAGAATTGACCCTAAGGGCATTCTACCACCAAGCTATGTAGTCTCTCTTTTTTTTAATTTTTTTTTTTTATTTGAGTCAGGATGTAGTTAACTTGCCCAGCCTGGCCTTTACCTTATGTTCCTCCTGATAAGTTCTGGCCCATATAGAAGCTAGTGCCAGGTGTTTCAGCAAGGACAAGAAGTTCCTCATTAGTGAAGGCTCACACAACCTAACACCTCTTGCTTCAGCCTACCAAATAATGGGGAGCATTTTCCCAGGTTATGTAGGAAAATCATAATGCAAAGATGTACTTCCAGTGTTTAGACTAAGGCCAGTTATTTTATGTTCCAGTGCGTGTCCTGGTGCATCGAACTTCTTGGATACTTGTTCTTTGCCTGTTCTGCTCTTTTTTTTGTGTGTGTGTCTACTTCTGAGTCACCCACAATACACAGTACACGGCTGGGTGCTTGTGATGATGATTTGCTATGTGCCCCTGTGGGTGCTGTCCTCCCTGTGTCTCAGGTCTGGTGGCTGCTTTTGTCCTCTTTTCAGCTGGTTGGTTCTCCACCCTGCCCATTTGTTTGTTTGTTTCCAGCCGCTGAGCATCTCCCTGGCCCCCATCTCTGATTTTGAATATCTCTGGGGAATCTTTCATTTCAATTATTGCCTGACACAACTCTGGGTGTTTAGTTGTCTCTTGACTTTTCTTACTGATACTTTCATTTTTTCCTGACTTTTCTTCCTAACTTCCTGTACTTCTTTGAGTATCTTTAAGAGAGTTGTTTGAAAATTTTTGTCCAGTGTTTCAATAGCGTTTAGTAACAGTTGTTCTTTCCTATTTCTTTGTATGCCTTATCATTGTTTTGCACACTGCATGTTTGAATCTAATGTGGTATTTCTGGTAATTTCCTTGGTATTTATTGGTTTAGTGTGTTTTTTTTTTCTGTTTCTGTCACGAATCCTTCTAAGATGGAGACTTAGGGTCTCTTGAGCTCTTTATGAGCCTGTAGCTCTTCCTGGGCATGTATGTTCCCTTAGTGTTCTCCTTTAGGTAGTTGTTTTGAGGATCCTGTCTTTAATATTTGGCTCCTAAGAGGGGCAAAGACAAAAATGAATGGAGCCAGAGGGGAGAGAGCACTAGCCTTTCTGTCAAACAATAGCAATTGCCACTTCCTTTAGAGATGGGGCACAAGTCCCTAGTGTTTTATGCAGTTTTGCTTTTGTCTGCAGGGCTCCTTGGAATGTGTATTGCCTGTGCTGGGCTGGGATAAGGACGGGGACACTGTCTTGCTCTAGGAGGGTTAAAACTGATGAAGTGGAAGTTGCTGACACCAAGTAAGCCCTACAGGCCATAGAGCGGACCCATCAGCGGACCCCTGAGTCCCTGTGTGGTCATGCCACAGACTCTAGGTCTAGAGATGGCTCCAGGGTCTAATTCATAGACCTTGCATTTCTCAAAAGCTAATCACCTCATTTACTCTGTTATAGTCAGACCTTGGTTTACTTCTCATGTTTCCAGCTGTGCTGTCTTTTCAGAATCTGCCCAAAATCTCTTGTATGATGTTAGGAAGTTAAGTCATAGTAAAATTTTGCACTTTGGTAAACAGAATCTACCTTTCTGTTTAGTGTGCTGGCATTGATGTCCGTCTGTGTGATGTGGGTGAGGCCATCCAGGAGGTAATGGAATCCTATGAAGTAGAAATTGATGGGAAGACATACCAAGGTATGGCACTTTCAGATGCATGTCATTTTGAAATTAATTTTATAAGCTGCTATTGGTTGCTTGCTTGCTTTTACTTTTCCTTCCTTCCTTCATTTCTCTCTTCTGTGGTACTTAGTATTGAATCCAGTGCCCTCATTCTCAGCTATCTCTTAGCCCTTTTATATATTTGATACACCCCCATGGGGATGTCTGGGAAAGCCATCTAGGTCAGCAGTGGTGGAGTTGGGGCGTCGGGGAGTGACAGGCAGGACGGAGAGAAGCCACAGACAGCCCTTTCCACTAGTGAGTTTTCAAGCTAGGTGTATTTTGAGTCACATTTAGAATTTGGAGACCAATTACTTGTCTGTCCCTGTTTCCCTTGGTTCTTTGAGTACTAGGATTGGTTGCTTCTGTTACCATCTCACACTTCATTAACGTGAGCTTCCCAGAAGTGTATTCTAATTCTGGAGGCAACTAAAAATGAAGAGATCAGGTATAGAGTTGTTAAGTGCTTGTGGAGCTGTAGGATGGGCCTTCCTGTTTCCCAGTTCATTGCTGTGAAGAGCCTGTTTCTCCCAGGTTCGTGGTGCATGTGTGATGCTTGGACACATACCTTCATGCTGGAGAAGTTGTTGAGATCCTTAGAAACTTATAGCAAATATGTCCTAATGCCGTTTGTTCTCACTTTCTCCTTGTTCTGCAGCGTGGCTGGCATGTGGCCTTGCTTTCCAAGTTAGGGTGACAGTTCCAGTCTGTGGAGTTGGACTGGAACTGATGTCCCTAATGTCTGCCTTCTCATCTCTTCCATGAAGCCAGGATGGCATTTGTGGTTCTTATTGTAGGGACCCTTTTTTGGGTGACCCTGGTCACTGAAAACTCCTAGGGAGAAAGCTGCAGGGCTGGACAGTTCTTGTTAAGAACTTGTGCAGATGGAAATAGATGTTCTGGCAGTTTGTGTAGCTGGTTATGCATTAGGATAGGACCAGGTAGCTAAACATGCCATCTGGCCTGGGGCTTGAGCAGGGCCTTCACATTGAGCTGTAGCCTCAGCTCTTTTTCACCTTTTATTTCCAGGCAGGATCTTGCTGCATCACTGAGTTCTATGGACTGGGCTCAAACTTAGTATCCTTCTGCCTCAGCCTTCAAGAATGCTGAGACTATAGGTGTGCACCACAATGCCCATCTCAAGAAATTTTTAAAAGATAAATTTTTTTTTTTTGAGGCAGGTTTTGCTGTGTAGTTTAGGCTGGCCTTGAACTCACTGTGCAGCCTCTACTGGCCTCAAAATTGTGGCAGTCCCGCCTCAGCTTCCTAAGTGCTGTGATTATAGATATGTAACACCATACCCAGCCTAAAGAAAAATTTTTGCCTGACAGTTTACCAGGTCTTGAAGTGACATTATAGCTAGCTAAATTTTAAAAATAAATTTAGCTTATTTATTTAAGAAGGATTTTCCTTTTCATTTCTTGAGGGGAAGGAGATTTTTTTTTTTTTCCCCATAGAATTTTTAGGGGCCAGGGAAATAGCTCAGTAGAATAAGAAGGGCCTGAGTTCAATCCCTGGTTCTGCCTAAATAAATAAATAAATAAATAAGTAAAATAAAATTTTTAAAAAATCTGCTGCTGCCTTTCTCTGTGCCACTATAAATGTGGCATCATACCCTATTATAGATTTTATAGAATTAGATTTTCTAAGCCTTTTTTTTTTTTTTGTAAAAATTATTCAGTTGGGGAGATAGCTCAATAGAATAAGTGTTTGCCTGGCAAGCACAAGGGCCTGAGTTCAATCCCTGGTTCCACAAAAAAAAAAAAGGAAAAGAAAAGAAAGAAATTACTGAAGCCGGGCGTGGTGGCACATACCTATAATCCCAGCACTCAGGAGGCTTGATGGAGGAATGTTGTGAGTTCAAGACCAGCCTGAGCTACAAGGTGAGCTTAAGGTCAGCCTGAACTGCATAGTGAGACCCTGTCTCAAAAAGACAAAAAAAAGAAATTATTAAGTATAATTATTAGCACTGAAAATGCACAAAACCTCACAGTACAGGTATCCAGAGATGTGAGCACGTGCTGGAGGCATGAGGCTGTGTGTACTGGTGGCTGCCCTACTAGTGCCCACTGTCACAGCATCCCCATGGGTACCTGTCCCTTCTGGGTCATGGCTTCCTTTTTTTCTTCTTGCAGAACTGGGGATTAAACTCTGGCCCATGTGCTTGCCAGGAAAGCGCTTATTCCACTGAGTCATCTCCCTGGTCCTGCAGCTCATTGTAGCTTCACATTTGTTGAGTGCATCCATTTTTTTCCCCCGGCCCCCATGGCTTTCTTTTAATTGATTTTTTTTTTTTTTTTTTGGTCTTTCTTGAGATAGGGTCTCTATGCAGTTTAGGCTGGTTTTGAACTCAAAACAGTCCTGCTTCAACCTCAGTAGTGCAGGGATTACAGGCTTCACCAGGCCCTGGCAGGCTCTGGCTCCCTTGCAGAGCAGAGGAAGGGCCCAAGGAGGGTCCTGCTCTGGCCACAGTAGCCTTAATGCAGTCAAGATGGCATGGGACCTCTTGTTGGGCTCCTCCTCTGGAATCTGTTTCCACCACCTGAGATGCAGGGGCCCTAGCTTGAATCACAGCACTCAACTCTATCTTGCCTTTTCTCTCCATCACTTTGGCAGCAGCTGCCGCCTGCTGGAGTCCTGAAGCGTTTACATTTGTTTATTTATTTATTTATTTTTTAAATTTTTTTCCATTTATTTTTATTAAAATACAAATGTCAATCAGACAGTTTCAAGACACCTTAACCATACAGAGTCGATGAATTAATACATTGCAAACTGTTTTCATAACGTTTTGGTACTGTACAAGGTGCATACATGAAATTATATTTACAGGTTTTTTTATAGCTGAATTATATCAAAGATTCAATAATTATTTACCTAGTGGATGACCATACCACTAAAAGCCGACATAATATCCTGTCCAACCACCATTAGTGCA
>PVKA01020199.1:0-28700 GCA_004027165.1 Ctenomys sociabilis | reverse complement strand
TCTTGAACTCGACACCACAATCCAACACATAATAGAACTGGTGAGATATGTATTAGAATTTTTTAAAAAATCAAATTATTCAGAAAAGATAGAATACAGACAAAAAAGGATGTAATGCTGGTGTCAATTCAATTCCTTAGTATGACGATTTTTTTAAAAACATTGATAGGCATTATTTTCTTTTAAATACACAATCATCTTCTAAATCTAGATCAGATTGCCTTTTTGTCAAATTTCTTTGAGCCAAATTGGATGTGCCCAAATTACCGAAAATAATAGTTTGAGAAAATGTAACAGACCAAATACATTTGAATTTCAGTGAGGCAATTTATAAGCTGTTCATGGTATCACCGGTGATAGATTAACAAATATGCTTCTGCTAATTGCAATTAGGCATTTAATTAACTATTTGAATGAATATAGTTAGAAGGTACATGTTAGAACTTAGGGGAGGAAAGGTGACTTATAACAAAACTCTTAGTCTTATTCAAATAAGTATTTCTAATAGTGCCTTGGAGAAATATGTCTATGTATTACATTCTTTTTTTTTTTTTTTTTGTGGTACGAGGGATTGAACTCAGGGCCTTGCACTTGCCAACCAAGTGCTTATTCTACTGAGCTATCTCTCCAGCCCCTCTATGTATTTTTGAATAGAAAGACAAGAAGAATAATATATTTAAGTGACGGCAGGATTATAACTAAAAATCTAATTAGGCCTCAAATGTTAAAATATCTGTAATGAGCTATATGAGTGATAAATATTCGATTATTTACCTTGATCCATAAACATAAATGTACAATATTTAATGGAAGAATTTGTACTTTGGGAAGTAAGTCTTTTACTTGGTAGTAAAATCCGTATGGTGTAGACTATGAAGGTAATACAACCCTCAGTAATATCCTCTACATATGCTCATACCACCAGTTATTAATCTGCCTAATTGCATTAGCACAAGCCATGCTTCTTAATCTTAAGAAGCAATACCATGAAGGATTTAAGAATTCCCAGGTGAAGTTCAGTGTGATCTGTGGTGATACGATCAGACAGGCAGAGGAGAACTGGGTAGCCCATGCCATACACTAAATACTGTAGCAGCTACAGCCTGTGTCATGAGCCAGCCCTGTGTGACTTTCGTTGCTTGTGAGTCATCCTTGAGCCACCCTGCGAGTCCTGCAAGGGACATACCAGCCAAAGCAGGTGATGTCTTCAAGACTTCCCACTCCAACAGTCCTTTATGTTTTAATGTTGCTGAGGTGTATGTGGGTCAATATGGAGAGGAGAGTAATAGTAGCTGGCCAGCAAGGCAGGAGCAACCTTGGAATGTGTACAAGTGACAAGAAGAATCATTACATTTTATGACACAGTATGGTGGTGAGGCCTTTTTAGGGACAAAGTCATATAACAAATACTAGTTACATGACTGCAGTGAGTATTAGCAGGATACCAGATGTAGTGGAACAAGCTGTGGAAGTCCAGAAGGCTCACCGGAGCAGCGGAGATATTGTGCCTCACATAGCTGAGCCCAGGCACCAGTGGCTCGAGAAAACATAAGCACAACCTAACACTGTTTAGACTCAGAAGGGAAAGGAAACCATTTTTGTCACCCTGTCCAGGATTCTAGAAATGCTCATCAATTTAGTAGAGGCTTCTATGTTTCTTTTTATTGGTTTTTGCAGAGTCACTCATTTGCTGTGCCTGTGTTCTTTTTCAGTCATCTGCATCTGCTGATAGTTGGCCAGATACTCAGTCTTTAGTTCTCCTTAAGAGTGATTTTTCTGGTTAGGCAGAGTGCAGGGTCCACGGTTTGACCCCCAACACCACAAGCTGTGCTGGCCCCACCCCCAGAGTGCACTGAGGCAGTGATTGAGACTGGGTGTGGAGGTACACCTGTAATCCCAGCACTTGGGAGGCCAAAAACAGGAAAATCACATAAATCCAATCTAGGTAATGAGACCCTGTAGATTCTGCACTAAATACACTTTTAAAAAAAAGAGTGATTTTCAGCAGGGTATGATTTCCATTTTTCTTCACTTGACTTACTAAAAAGAAGCCACTATATACTTGTGGTGCAATAGCTGAAGGTAATATCCAGGCCTTATTGTTTGTGGGTTTGGAGACATGTACTCGATTGTCTGTTGCTTAATGGGCAAGAACAGACATTATTACATGTCAGGGTTGTCATGAGAATTAAATATAAACTCTTCAGGACAGTGACTGGACCATTCTGTGAACACTGTGATTGCTATTGCTGCTGTTTTTAATTATTATATTTAATTATGTAACTCTTAGGCTGAACAACCATTGATGTAAAATTAACTTTTGGCCTACAGGTGTAGGTCTTATTACTAGTATTAGTCGACTTTCACTTCAACAAAAGGTATGACTCAGGCATCAGCAAAGAAACAACATATTCAGAAGAAAGATTCAGTACTAGCAAAGGCCACATCCTCACTCATAGTTCCAAGAATCACATTCTATAGCCTCCTTCTGGAACCTACCACACTGGCCATAAAGATAGCCCTCTAGATACATGGGAATCCAATCCTATTCCTGGGAAGTTCTATCATGACTAAAAGGACAAAAATCCATTTTCCTTATAATTTTAAGACAATAGTATATTAAGAATCTAAAGCCGGGCGTGGTGGCGCATGCCTGTAATCCCAGCACTAGGGAGGCTGAGGCAGGAGGATTGTTGTGAGTTCGAGACCAGCCTGAGCTACAAAGTGAGCTTAAGGCCAGCCTGAACTGCACAGTGAGACCCTATCTCAAAAAAAGACAAAAAAAAAAAAAAAAAGAATCTATGTAATTGCTCTCTGGTTTGAACAATTTTACTCTCATACCAGCTACCACAATATCCACCACTTAAGTTTTCATGAAGAGAATCCAAGACATCATCCTTACTCCTTTCGTGTACAAATATTGCAGTTTATACTTTGAATTTTATATTTAAGACTTGGTTTTATGGCTTCATTTTCCCCTCAGGCTCCTTGTTTTATGAATATTTGGAATAATTAGGATAGAAATATTTATTCAGTATCTTTTAAAAGAAATGATTTTGTTATGGACCACATGAAAAATACTTTCACCAATAAAGTTTTGAGGCCGTATTCACATTTTTACATGTCCAAAATTAGGGTGTATTTTACAAAGAAGAGCAAGCAATATCTAGATAATGGTGTTACTTGTCCTTCTTAACGATACAAATGCTAGGTATTTCATAGGGGATGGTGTCTTAGAAATGAAGGCAGTAGTTGGAAGATAGGAACACACATATGCCATACACTTCAAGTTGCTTGTTTGCTGCTTGTTATACACGTTCCTACACATACCAATTTGAAGAATAACATAAAAGCAAATTTGAAGTAAATTGAGTGATTCCTGGCAGTACAAACATCTGTATTTCTAAACACTCAGTCTGTCAAATCAATAAAACCTCGCTGATATGTTAAACCAACAAATGCCAAATGTGTAATGTGATGTTTGAAAATCTCAAGATAAAGCTGTCTTTTCCTTAATAACATTTCCATACTCAGATACTTCTTTGCTTCATCATCACCAGTGAGCTTTCAGAAGCTTTTTAAAGCCAAGTGACAGAAATCACATGGTGTAGTGGATGTAACCAGAGGGGGAAGTGGGGACAGGAGGTGACCCCAAGAGGGTGGGACATGTGCAGTTCCCTCAGATGGGAACAGCAGGCATATTTATGTCTGTGCTATTTCTGTGATACTTCATTTGCTAGCCAAATCCATTTTTTGAAACTGTCCAGTAAAGAATGTTGAAATTCTGATGTAAGGTGGGAACTGAGACTGACATGCGACCAAAGGCAGTTAGCAGGGGGTTCCCCAAGCCTCATTTTCCCCCCTTATATTACAAAAGCAGCAGTTTAAGAGCTTGCTGGAGATATGAGACAGAATGGGAACAGGGATTTTTAAGCCTTTTGTTCAGGGCTATTTATCCAGAACCTTGATTAGTGTTGGCTTACACTCAGTGCTCAAGACGCACTGAGTGAACAAATGAGTAAGTGGTTGAATTTTAACTCCTTAACTTTGAGACAAATGCAGTGACGCAGGGAGCTTACTTCCAGTAAAAGTAGATGACCTGAGAAGGTCCACCAAGCACTTTATGGACTGAACAGATGGTTCCTATACAAATGGTTCACCACATTTCAAACGTACACAGCTTCTACTGCAGTTAATAATACAGTTTAAAACCATGCAATTAATATTACACCTTGTGTAATTCTTTAACAATAAGAGCAAGCATTGCATGACACTTAGTTTGATAGACACTGTAAGCACTTCACGTGTTAGCCAATTTCCGCTTTACAACTCTCTACTATAAATATATTAACTCTTCCTTCTTTGCATGTGAGGCAACTGAGGTAACATTAGATGAAGAGATGGAACCAACACCCAAAGCCAAGCAAGTTGACCACAGCCTTCTCTTAACCTCAGTGAAAAATGAATGTTACCAAGAAGTCCCTTCACTAGCTCAGGGCAGTTTTGCTAGAATAAAGTGATGTTTAAGAATACCTCTAGCTGTGTTTCTGTTAAAAAGTTCTAATTGAATATACTGGTCACATAAAAAGAGCACTATAAAATGAGTTCAGAGAAACATTGACCATTCCTTCTGAGATCCATGGAGGTGACCTAAACATTTCCCTTCATTTGGAGATTAGAAAACCATGTTATGTCTTTCCCAGAAATTTGGTCTTAAGTCCCAGGGTCAAAGGAATGTATCAGCCTTACAATGCAGCCTCATCTTACTTCAGTAGCAGCCTCTCCTCCTGTCAGGGTACATCAGAGATGGACTCCAGAGCCCACTGACACATTCTCCCCAGCAGCTTGTATTGAACCAATGGAGTGACACTGATATATGAGCTTCCCTATTGGGACTTTCATTAGCCAAAATTATGACACCCAGGAGACTCCTAGAGAGACAGAGCATGGAATTAATTTTATTTTAGATCACTGTTTCCCTTTATTCTCATTTCAGATCGGTGCTTTGTCAATGGCTGCTTCTATAAGCCACAAAGCTTAAATAACATTAGTTAGCCTCATTATGAGAAGAAAAATAGGCAAATCAAAATAAAGAAGCACTTTCTCCTGCAAGAGAAAAGTACATGCATGGGATTATTTATTCCATTGTTGAGAATAATCCTATCAGTCACTGCCTTTCCATCAAAATTCCAAGGAACTGGCAGGAGAAGAAAGCAGGTGGAATAAAACATTACTTTCATTTAGCTGCTGGTCAAAAGAGATAACTTAAATGGTCTTATTTCTCATTAAGACGTATAAAAGGTGATCATTACTTCTTGACCACAGCAAGGTTGCTATTTTTCCTTATTTTTGTCCTAAACTTGATACCTTATTCATATTTTGTAGCACCGGATCAAGAAAAAAATATATATCATATATTGCACTCCTTAAGAAATATATATATATTTCAGCATATATTGCGTTCCTTAAGAATGAAAATTTACATAAATTGCATGAAGTGTCAAAAGGGCCAAGTGTCCTCTAATTCCAGTCCCAACAAACAAGGGGGCATAAGGTAAAGCTTGAGCAAGAACTCCCTTGAATGGGAAATAGGACTTCATCTTCGAGGAATCTGAGTTCTATCTTTGGTGCTTCCTCAGTAGCTTCCCCCACTTGAAATTTTGGCCTCAACAACAAGGATTAAACCTTTCTCCCCCCTCCTTTATTCTCATCATTGTGACTTTCATAAAATAGTTTGCAAAAGGCTTCCCACACCTCTTCCACTATATCTTTTGGGTCAGGAATGAATGTAGTAAGAGTTAATACTTTTTCAAGGGTTACTTTGCTCTAAGTGTTGAGACAAAATACCCCACACTTAAAATTAAGGAAGGAAAATTTTATCTAGCTGTGAGTTTATGGAGGTTTCAGTGTACAATTAGCTGGGTTCAAGGCAGAGTGGCATGGCACAGGGGCAACAGTTCAAAGCAAAGAGCACAAGGTGGGGGCATAAGACTCTTGGCCCCCCTTGTACTGTACACAGGCTACCACTACCTAGGGTGACTGTAGCCCCCACAGCATCTCCCTGCCTTTCTCTTGAACAAGATGAGGATGTTTACAATGTGAGGACTCAGGCCCTCTTCTGAGTTGCTTAGTTGAACTTCAGAACTTCTCATGTTGACACAAGGTACCAACAGGTAGTAACTGAAGTTCAGATCAGACAACTAGCATGTCCCAAATCAAGACAAGAGCAACTGAAACTCAGGCCAGTCAGTTTTCTTCAAAGTTAAGGGGAAACATTATTTACCACATGTAACAATCTGTCGATGTTTCAAAGGGCATTCTCACTAAATTCAAAGACAATGTAATTCCCTACATAGCGCAAACCCCAAGTGAAATGTCCTAGGGATATGGAACTCCTGCTACTGGTTTATCCATTCTCATTGTGATCCCAAATTTCAATAGCTATAAAACCACATTGAATATGACTGCTGCTAAGTCCTTATATAATGCAGCACTGCATGTGACTACAGAACACAGAAACAGAATGAAAAAGGTTTCCAAGGGCACTTTCCTTCACTTGGGGGAGATTAGTGCAATGGAAAGGTGGAGTGGTGAAGTTATATCCATTCAACCAGCCATTTCTCCAGTCAGGTCTTCAGCATAAGCTGGAAAAGAGCTGGGACTGAACCCAAGGCCTTCACACTGAGCCATATCTCCATCTTCTTCCTCCTCCTCTTCCTCCTCCTCCTCTTCTGCTTCCTCTTCCTCTTCCCCCTCTTCTTCTTCTAATTTTAAGACAGGGTTTCATTGATTTGCTAGTTTGCAGTCTTCCTGCTTCAGCCTCCTAGTGCTAGAATGTCAGTGGCTCAAAACACTATGGTTTGTACTGCCCAAACCCCACTCCTTCATAGAGAAAACATTCAGACTTTTCCCTTCCTTTCATAATCTGCCAAGTTCTTTTCAGAAGGTTGAGTTGGGCTTTGCCATCACTCACATTGGAAGTGGTATAGGTACTACAGCAAGGAAAGCAGAAGCCAAGCTTGTCATTCAAGGAAGTTTGTAATCCGGGAACCTCTATTTTCCCAAATAGAAAGTTTTAAAATCTGTGAAGTCCAGATGAGATTTGAAAGAGCTTTCTTGCCTGCCTGCCTTCCTTCTTCATACTCAACTACTTCTTGAGTTAAAAAAATGAGAGACAGAGACAGAATAGATGAGGACTGCCTTAGAACTTGAGTACTGTAGAAAAGTATAAGACAAGAGTAAAAATTATTTATAATCACACTCCTCTTTAAATAACCTCTGTGAATGATTTGTATATTTATTTGCAGTTCTTTTTCTAATAATTGAAATAATTGATCCCAAATAAAATATGATTTGTGTCACTCTTTAGTAGCTATGCGTACGGCAAAGATATTTCCCCATATTTTAAAAAGTTCATAAAAACTGTATTATTGGTTGAACACTTTAATGCATGTGCAGAATATAATAGCTATACTCTAGCAGCTGAATGTTTAGTTTTCTTACATTTCTAGTTTTAAAATGCTACTATCAATGTTTTTCTCATAAAGTATCTCAGATCCCTTACCTAAAATAGTTTTAAGATTTCTGTCCTGGAAAGCAACATTGTCTGATAATCGAAAACTAGTTTCTAGAAAGATTTTATGCACCATGAATGGCAATAAGCCTCTCATTCCTTTCTCACCAACACTGATTGGATGTTTCTGAGTTCATGTATTTTAGCTTGTATGATTAATTACTAATATTAAGACCGGGCTTTTTTTTTTTTTTTTTTTTTTGGCTCTCCAATTAGCATTGTATACTTCCTTTTGGAGAAAATTTTGTCTTCTTAGTCAACTGAATTACAGGGTGTGGTAGTTTTTGAATTAGACGGTATAAACTTCAAAAAAAGCCTTTTAATTCTTTGCAGTGTCTTGTTTTGAGGCAGCTAAAACGGAGTGTAAAGTATGTTGCTCTATACTGCCATCAATTTTGCTTTGCTGTTTGCTGAGAAGGTGGCTAAAAGTCTATGGGCAACATCTGATAGAAAGAGAGGCTTTTCTCAGTAGCGATAGAATGCAGGACTGGCCAAATAGCTCAGCGGATTAAAGCAAGCAGGGCTTTGACCGTGGGCTTACAGTGCCGGCCCCGCCCCCAGGGCGTGCTGAGAGGGCACTCGAGACTGGGTGTGGTAGTGTGTGCCTGTAATCCAGCATTTGGGAGGCTGAAGAACAGGCGGATCACTGCAAGTTCTATCTAGTAGTGAGACCCTGAACACTCTGTAGACCCTTCCCTAAAAATACAAAAAAAAAAAAAGAAAAGAAAAGAAAAAAAAAATAGAATGCAAAGTCTTTAGGAATAGGCAGTCTATCTTATTTACTTATGTTTTCAGTAAAGGTTAACCCAATTCTAACAAGAATGAAAGTACACAAAACACAATTGATGCATATGCTTGTGAAAAAGAAAATGAAGCTACAACAAAGATCTCTAATTCATCAAGTCACAGAACAAACCAAGGGAATTCTGTTCCCTTGACCAACTGCACACTTCAATGGTCTTCCAATCCCTCTGCAAACACTCTTTACGGAAAGAATATTAATACCTTCAAACAGTATTTTCCAACTTTCTAATCATCTATTACAAGCTTTTCAAAATGAAGCAAATAATCACTTCATTACTGGACATAGCACAGAGTATTTACAAATCAT
Source organism: Ctenomys sociabilis (assembly GCA_004027165.1). Lineage (NCBI taxonomy): Eukaryota > Metazoa > Chordata > Mammalia > Rodentia > Ctenomyidae > Ctenomys > Ctenomys sociabilis. Next base: position 20,016 of record PVKA01020199.1, on the reverse strand, counting down.
CAGATTCTCAAAAATGTAATTGTTTTGCTTTAAAAATAATACTTCAGTTGGGATATTTGTGTGCCTATTAAAACATAATCGAAACTTCCTTTTTTGGTGGAAGGCCATACCTGCCTTCTCCCCACCTGCTCTCTTTTGCCTGCCTCTTCATACATACGTTCCATAGCAGCATCCCTGCCAACGCCACGACTTTTAGGCCTGAGTGACATTTAGTCTGTGTTCACCATAGACTCACCATCTTTCTTCCAATTTTTTTTGACTAGTTCAGAAACCCTGTTTTTCATGTTGAATCACTGAGAAAGTAATTTTTTTATCAATATTTCCAAAAGCCAACCACAAATTGAAAGTCAGCATTATCTCTTGCTGGTAACCTTAACGTAACAATCTAGTCTCCAATTTGGATAGCCCTATTTCAATAGATTCCAACTGTCACACTAACTGGCATTTGAAATATGCTCTGTGCATTCAGTGTAGTCAATGTTCATTATTAGTGCCACTAACTGTAAGATCTTACTTATAGCCTTTTTGGCAGAAAGGCAAGAAACAAAATTTCCAGATTAAGTATCCAGATTAAGTACATGACTCATAGATGTTTTTATAAGTTATTTACTGTTTACCTGAAATTCAACTTTAAATGGAAGAAGACCTATATTTTTCTTTGCCATATTTTTACAAACTTATCAAGGGGCAGTCTCAAGAACTTAAAGCACAGGGTTGCAGTGGTAGCTCGGTGGACTAAACACCTATTTTGGCAAAGTGATCCCTGGTCCTGCATGTCTTGTGGCCCTGCCTCAGGATATGCTGAGCCTGTGGCTGAGTCTGGGCATGGTGGTAAGTGCCTATAATCCCAGCACTGGGGAGGCTGAAAACAGGAGGATCACTATGAATCCGAGCTGCTTGGTAAGGCCCTGTACCAAACACATTAAAAAAAAAAAGAATGTAAAGCACAAATGAATATGTTATTTAGTGTTTTACCTCCTTGACAGGAGAATGAGAAGCCCAGGCCAATGTTAAGCTATCAAATAAAGTAATCGGCTGTCAAGAGCAGCAAGTGATAGCAGTAGGCAGCTAGATCAGGCCAATAATAATACTTAGGATCTTTTTCACTGATTTGGAATTTGAGTTATTTTCAAAGTGGAGAACTTTTAATAATTATATAAGGTTTTTTTTTTGCTTGTTTGGTCATTTGGTTGGTTTTATTGTTTGCTTGTTTGTGTTTTTGCAGAACCAGGGATTGAACTCAGGCCCTTGTGCTTGCCAGGCAAACATTTATTCTACTGGGCTATCTCCCCAGCCCCAGAAGTTTTGACTGTTAGAATTCTTTTATCAAATAGTACATCATGAGAACACACAGATGATAACACTTTTAAAAAGTCATGCTTAATAAAAATGACATAAAGAAATACAACTTTGGCTAAGATAAGTTTGGCAGGTAGAGATCAGGTAAAATGAGAAATCATTATTTTTCTGCTGGCTAGAGCTTCCTTGGGAAGAGCTTCATAGCTTCTCAGTTTCTCTGACTGGGTCACACACCCACCTGACCTCTTCTCTTCTTCCTCAAAGTTCACAGAAGGATCTTTCCTTTGCATACTCTCTCTGTTTCACAAACAGCATTGACATCTCTGGAACTTGCTAAAGATTGATATCAAAGAACTGTATATCAAACCTTATCAGATAAGATTTATGCTTTTGAGTAATCACAGTTTGAATACTTTGGTTATAAACATATTTTCCTTGCTTATAAGATATTCAAAGTTTGAATTTTATCATAAATGATATAATTGGATAAAAGAGAGACTAAGTTTAGTTTAGTTAGCCTCGAATATTATTTTTCTAAGGAAAAAAAACTGCAACTAATTCCTAAAAGGTACCATTTTTTGGGGAAAAAAGTTCTCCCAAATTATATTCCTAGTGATTTTGGGCAACATGCCCAAGTATCTGGCTTCCAGTAGCATCAAGTGACGATATTTATGCTTTGTATCACTAGTAACTAGTGAAGAAACATTGGGATAAAAAGGAAAACATATGTTAGGAAAGAATTACTCTTAGCTAAAAGCAAGAAATTCCTGAATTAATGCTTTAACTAAGCAAGGTTGATTTTTTTTTTTTTTAACTTAACAGCAGGGTAAAATAGTCCATTTCAGCAGATTTACAGTATTATGAATACAAAAACACTCTCAGAGTAAAAAGCACTGCATAAATATAATAATCATATTTGCACACTTTATGACAGTGCTACTCACAGCAGCCAAAAGGTAGCAGCACTCTAGTGTCCTTCGGTGGACAGAGGGATTAATAAAATGTGGCATGCACATACAGTACAATGTTACTCTAGATCAAGGAATAAAAGAATTTGACCCATGCTACAAGGATGAAACCTGACAATATGTGGTAGGTGAAAACAGCCAGCCACAAAAGAAAATTTGGGGATATTTATACTTCAAAGAGGTGTCTGTAGCGGTATCAAAACAGGAATGGAAGCAAGATGCATAGTAGTGGTTTCTAGGAGCTCGACGAGGTGGTACAAGGAGCTCATATGGATACAAAGTCTTAGTTGAGATGATAAAAATGTCCTGGAGATGGATGCTGGCCATGGTTGTACAGCAGTGTGAATGTACTTAATACCACTCAGTTTACACTGAAAATGATACACTTTATATAAGTACCTCACGCTAACCGATTGCACCACTGGAGCTTCAAGAATGATACACTTTATGAATGCACACTTCACCACATAAAAGGCTGGCAATGTAGCTCAGTGGAGGTTCTGGGATTGATTCCCACATCCTACATATTTATTCTTTCTGTCTCCTCTCTCTCTGTCTCTCTGTCTTCTCTCTCTCTCTCTCTCTCTCTCTCTTTCCTTTCCTTCTCTCCCTCTCTCCATCCCTGCCTTTCTGTTCCCTCCCTCCTTTCCCCCATCCCTTTCTCCCTCTCTTCCTTTCCCTCTCCCTCACTCCCCTCTTACTTTTTTACTCTCAAGGCATCATAAAATCAAACTATGCTTTATAGTAAAAAATATATATTTTGTAATTAGAAACAATACATTTACTAAATTAAGTGGTACTTTTAAAAACCAGTAATATAGAAAGATTAAACAAAGCTTCTACACAGATAAGTTTATGTAAGAGTGAATTTATATACTTAATATAATCTGTTATGTTTGTGTATGTATTGTGAGGACAGAAGGCTTTTAGACAAATAGATCTAAAACTTTCAAAAGATTTTACTGATTCTAGAGGAGTGTTATAAGAACTTAAAGATCTAGTTTTTTTTTTTTTCCCAGAATTGATCCAACCAGCTAGGACAAAGGCCTTGTATAGTTGTATAATTATAATTAATATACAGAAGTTCACATATCCAAGTAAACCTGAAGATTTGTAAACCAAACTGTTTTCTGCTGCATGTTTTTGAAGCTTTTCTGTTTCCCATAATTCCTGATGATATTGTAAGGTCTGTGAAGACACAGATTATACAGAGTTCCTGTCCACTTAACACACAGTACCTAATGAAGGGCCTCGCACTTAGGAGGTATTCAGTAAGCATTTGTTGGACAAGTGCACAAGTATGTATGTGTCTGGAGGATAGGAATCATATTTTAAAAATATTTTAGAGCTAAATTGGCTCCATGATTTTAATACTCAGGGGTGAGAATTTCTGATACATCTGTGCCCAAGTTCACTCAATTCCCTAGAAGGGAATTCTAGGGACTAGGAAATTCCACGGATGGAACCCAAGAAAGTAGAATCAATAGAGGGCGCATCTAGCCACACCTATACCTTTCAGATAAGTGCTAGGGATCTCTGGTTTGAATAAAGCAAAATTTAAAAACCTGACATTTCCTTGCATGGAACGCATTTGGGAATATGAATTTCCTTTATTTCAAATAATAATCTAAATTATTTGAAGGACTCTTATTTTACACATGAACAGTGAGGTTCTCTAAAAAATTCAGACAATCCAGGAAAGATCCCAGCTTCTATATGCTTACCATAAAAATATTCACCCACATTTTCTCTGTTGCCCAGCCATATCCTGCCTCACTGGCTAGTGTGGAAGACTAGACCTAGACTACCTATAACTGACTGGTTAGAAAAAGATCATAAATTTTCACAGGAGATTTTCAGATTTTTATATATTTGAGAGCCAAACAAAATAAATCTTTATGCCAAAAGTTTACATGAATATATTAAAAATTGTAAAAGAAATTGCTAAACCTCTAGTTAGTTTTCTTTCTTCCAGTCTTTCACTCCCTCCTTCCTTTCTTTCCTTCCATAAATATATTTCCAGGGTCAATTTCTAGCCTTGGGTATAAATCAGGGAAAGAGACTATTTTATATAAGGCAGAGTTTAGATTCCATTCATAGAGAAAAGCCAAACAATAAACAAATAAAATAAATAAATTACTAGTGTATGGTTTGACTATGCTTGTATACAGCTAAACCCATTTAGTACTTGATGTAATGGTACCAAGAGTTGGCAAAACCTCTAAGACAGATTCCGTACAAGAATTATTTCCTGTTCTGGAGGGCTGAATCAGCTCTGGCTTTCATTTTGGAGATGAGTAACCCAAAAAGAGGGGGTGATTACAGAACAAGCTTGTACCTCATGTCGCACTCCCTCCACACAGGGTCCAGAATCATGAGGAAATAAAGGGCCTTTATACATTTCCCAGTCTCAGATTTTATATTATAGTAATAGAAAATGGACTGACAATTACAGTGCATAGTGGTAATTGCTAGAGAGAAAAGTTAAGCTTAAAGAGTGGAATGGGAAATGGGAAAAGACTACAGGGAGAAGAGTCCACGCAAAGGCAGCAATGTAGCCACTCCTGGACCAGCATGGAGCAGGAGTGGACAGCGACTCACTTCCATTTGCCTGTGCTAAAAGCCTCTGCTTCTAATGTATCTCTCATTTCAAGCACATTCTTGACAGTTTCTCAGTGGGTTACCTGCAACAGTAGTCAGTCCTTTATCACTGGGACTAAATATTTGAGAGACAATTTAAAGAAGAAATTATTTGTTTTGGCTCACACTTTCAGAGGTTTCCAAGGTATGAGGATCCAAGGTACAAACATCATGCTGTCAGAACCTGGCAGAGGAAAGTTGCTCATTTCCTGACAGTCAGGAGCAAGAGAAATGGGAGAGAACAAAAAAAAAATGCATATATTGGAAGGCATGACCCATCCACCCTGAGGGCCAGCTCCCCATACACAGCCAGCTAAGAACTCATCAATGAGTAATGCTGGGGCCTCGAAACACACAAAGCCTCTATCCCCCCCCCAGGGCCAGGCATCCAGTAGTGAGACAAAAATACACATACATAAATGTCACAAGTGAAGTAGGTGCTTGGCAAAAGTACTGTATAGGAGATAAGAGCCCAGAGGGAGTGGTCACGTCTGTGTGAAGAGACCAGTTGTGGAATGGGCTAGAGATTGAGAAGAGAGTAAGATGTCTTGATTTGGAAGCATTGTAATGGTTTATAATGTTGCAGTTTATTATGGCTATACAAGTTATTAAATTTTCACTAATATATTGGTCTCTTGAACTGATATATTAGAATTATGCATGAAAATACATCATTAACTCTTGATAATAAGTATATTTCTCTTCTGAAAGAACTACTCATTTTTTTAGCTTTGATTAAAGTTAATTGTTATGTGTTCTCATCTATACAAAATGGCATTTATATCTGAGGTAACGCCTCACTAATAATTGGATTCTGAATTTTAAAAAACAATCAAGATTAGGTTGTTTATTCCACTCAAGTCAATTTAAAGAAGGGATTCCTGTCCTTAACTTGTATTTGTAAAGCACTCAGGACTGTAGAACACCAGTAATCATTTTGTGTACCTACTTCTTGGCATTCCTTCAGGGGCCAAGAGGCAAGGCAAGCCACTCCTTGCACAAAGAGAAGTGAGTCATTGTAGGAGACATGGCTGATCAAGGACCCTAGAACCAGACAACAGGGAGTGAAGACAAGAGCAACACAGACTGAAAACTGAGTATTATGCCTTCTGTCAAATATTCCTTCTACTCACTCTACTACAGAAGACTTAGTAAAACTCAAGTGTATCTCCAAAACCTTCCCCCTTCTGATAAACCAAGATAAAATAATATAATAACCTAAGCACTTTTGTTCCAATGGTACACACAAATTTACTTGTTTTTATTAGATTTTTTTTTTGAGTTATGACTCACATTCCAGAGCACTGACTTTCTTAATGTTCTCATTCTTTGTTCAACTCCCAGCATTATTAGGTCATCATTCATCTCTAATTGCAATGTGTCTTTATTGTCCTCAAGATGGAACACTCTCCATTCTCTAAGCCCCTGGCAAGCACGGCTGTATGCTGTCTCTATTGATCTATTTATTCTAATGTTTCATGTACAATAGATTGAATCAAATAATGTGTAGCTTCTTCTGTCTGACTTATTTAACATCACATAGTGTTTCCAAGTTCCAATGACCTTGTAGCATGTAATCAGTACTACATTTCTTCTCATAATTGAAACATAATTTCTTTCTGTATGTACATATATATTATTTTTTCCTTTATCAATTCATCACCTGATGGACATTCAGATTGTTTTCACTTTTTGAGCATTACGAATATTCATGTACATGTCTTCCACATGTATAAACAGCTTTTCATCCTTCTGCATATATACATAGAAATAGAATTAATGTAGACTGGGCATGGTGGAGTGAGCCTGTAATCCCAGCTCTTGGGAGGCTGTAAACAGGAGGATCACTATAAGTCCAATCTAGTAGCAAGACCCTGAATACCCTGTAAACCCTTTCCTAAAATACAAAATAAAAGAAAGAAGAAAGAAAGAAAGAAAGAAAGAAAGAAAGAAAGAAAGAAAGAAAGAAAGAAAGGAAAAGAAATAGAATAGATTATAGAGTAACTACATGTCTTAATTAATTAATTAATTGGTGCAGAATTGCATTATACAGACTTGTAGTGATTCTCCTGTCGCATCTACACCAGCACTGGGATTATAGGTGTTCATACCCAGTTTCAGTGGCCAGTACCGCGTACCCAGGGTTCTGGGGCCAGCACGGGCATGTGGTACTGGGGAATCAAATTCAGGTTCTGCGCTTGTGAGGCAAGTGCTTAGACTGCTGAGCTATTTTTCCAGCCCTAAATTTTTTATATAGGTGGTTGTAGCATTGTACATTTTCACATTTCTCTGCATGTTTATTATTATTATTATTAATTATTAATTACCATTCTAGTGACTATGAAATGGCTTCGATTTGGGTTTCTCTAATTACCAATGCTGTTGGACATCTTTCTGTGTGCGTGTTGGCCATTTATATATCTAGGGGGCGAAGTCTTTTTGAGACAGGGTCTCACTATACAGTTCAGGCTGGCCTTGAGCTCACCTTGTATTCCAGGCTGGTCTCAAACACACGATAGTTCTCCTGGTTGAGCCTCCCAAAGGCTGTGATTACAGGTGTGAACCACCATGCCCAGCACTCCATTTATATACCTTCTTTAGACAAATAATTATTCAAATATTTCACTTATTTTGAAATAGGAATATTTTCCCTTTTGTTGAGTTGTCAAGAGTTCCTTATAAATTTTGGATTCTCATTACTTTTCAGTTATGTGACTTGCAGTCCCCCCCCATGTTTATTGTTTATCTTTTCCAGTTTTATGATTTGTCTACTTTCTTACTAGTATTCTCTCTACCAAGGAAGTTTCTAATTTTGATGAAGTCCAGTTTATCTTGCAAATGTATGCGGGGGGTTATACCTGGAAAGATAACCTAAGATAAAGCCACAAGATTTATTTTTCTTTTCTTTTTGCTGAGATTTATATAGTTTTACCTTCTATATTTAGATATTTAATACAGTTTGAGTGAATTCCTATGTATGTTTAAAAACTAGCTCTGTAACTTCATCCTTTTGCATGTAGACATACAGTTGTCCTGTCACCATTTGTTGAAGATTGTGGTTCTCTTTCAAATGATTTTGATGCCATTGTAACAAATCATTTAACTATAGATATGTGGGTTGATTTCTAGACTTTCACCTGTATTCTTCTAGTTTATATTTTTTTCATTACACTAGGTTAATAATAAATTTTGCATCAAGAAGTTTAACTTCTGTAACTTTGTGCTTTGTCAAGATTATTTTTGCTGGAGAGATAGCTCAGCAGCTTAAGCACTTGCATAGCAAGTTCAGGGTCCTGAGTGTGATCTCTAGTACAAAACAAGAACAAAAGCAGATTATTTTCATTATTCTAAGTCACTAGTATTTCTTTGTGAATTTTAGGATATCCTTCTGAAAAATGAGAAGCTCAAATTTTGATACAGATTACAATGAATCTGAGTGTGAATTTGAAGCACACTGTCATATTACAATACTCAGCATTGTAATCTATGAAAACATCTAGATTCACATCTTTAATTTCAGCAATGTTTAGTTTTCACTGCAAACATCTTATGTTACTTTGGTTAAATGTATGCCTAAATGTTTTTTTATAATTCGCCTTGTCATGGCCAATTGACTTATAAGCATTATGTAATAGTGTGAAGGTCCTTGGGCCTCAGACTTTCAAACTCAAGGTGCAGGCAGGCTCAGTGTCTGCTGATGGGTACACTTTGTTCCCAAGATAGCCTCTCTGGAAGGGACTAACAGTGTGCCCTCGCGTGGCCGAAGGAGATTTATAAGAAAACATACCATTTCTGAGGCCAAAACACTCATAGCCTAATCACCTCCCCAAAGATGCCCACCTCTTAGAACCACCCAATTAAGCCCCAACATAGGAATTGTGGAGAAATAGCTATATTCAAACCACAATATGACCCCATCTATAACATTGCTTAAACTGTTTTCATCTATGCAGCAACAATTACTAAATTTTATGTTCACATACGTTTTTCTTTAGAGTAAACCTTCTGAATTCAACCCTTTAAGTTCTCTAAGGTAACAAGCAACAGAGTTTATGACATTAGAAAGGAAACTGGACTCTACACACATTAAGATGTAGAGTCAACTAGTGATGCCTATTGATAAATGAAAGAGAGACCACTTGTCAGATTTTTATCTCAATAAGAAGCAGCTGAGGTTAAAAATAACTTTTGTGCATTTCTGTATCAAATGACCATCAGCCAGGGAAAAAAGGAACATGAAATTTCCTTGAAAAAATGTTAGAAAGGAATGAAAAATACTGTGCAAAAAATAACTGAAGACAAACTATATTTCATTACTATTAACGCTCATTTTTCTTTAAAGAAATTTAGCTTTAAGTTTTATCTTTATTTCTTCCAATTCAGTATTTTAAAGTCAGAGTCACTGATGGCAGTTGAATACTCAGGCTTCACTTTCTATTTGCATGTGACATAGATTTCACTTGTTATTTCTTTATCCTGACTACCAAGGTCAATTTTTTTCGTCGTTTTAAACTAGATTACCAAGACCTCATTTATACTTTAGAGTGCTTTCGAGTCTTTTGAAGAATGGTAAAGGATGAAAGAATGAAGGAATGAAGGATGGATGAATGGATGGATGGATATAGATGGATGATACATGAAACAAGATGTTAATTAAACCAATACCTATTTGAGGTATGTGTCAGCCTCTAAGTTAGGGCTATGTATAATGCAATGAAAAAATGCTGATAAGATCTCTTCATATTTATATTCTGATATAATCAGAGAAATAATAAACAAGTAAATTATAAACGTGATAATTAAAATTATGCTAAGTGCCTCTAATGAAATGCAGATGGCACAGTGGAAAGTAACTGGGATATACAGAGTGGAAGTCTGCCAGCAAGCCTTTCAAAGAGATTGTATTGGAGTTTAGTCTTAAAGATGAGAAAGAGAGACTATTAGAAATCAAGAGAAGTATGATTCAGGCCAACAATAATAATATTCAAGGAACAATAATGAAGGAACTTTCATGCAGCAGTAAATATGCAATAAAAATATGTTAGATAATCCAGGTTAAAGCTCAAGATCACATAAAACATAATCAATACAATTTTGCTAATTATCTATAATCTAGATTATCTGGATTCTAGATAATTTAAACAAATTAGATCCAAGTTTCATTCTAGTAATAAAACACAAACTTGCTATAGTGGGACAGCCCACTAACTAGGTAGGATTTGTGATAGATTCCTTCTCTAGGTCTTAGTTTTCCTACTTACAAGTTAAGAAAAACTAAACTAGCAGCTCTTTGATGGTTTTAGAGCCCCCTTGTTATGGTCAGGATATGCTGCTTCCCTCAGAATGTTCATGGTATGAAAAAGTCTTGGATGTTTGATGGGATTGGGGGAAATGATGGCATCATAAGAGTCTAGCTTTCTTAGTAGATTAGTCCATTAGTACAATCATAATTTAAATGTATTATTGGGAGGCAATAGAAGCAGAAGGGATCTATGTGAAGGAAGTGGATCATTGGGACATGACCTTTGGAACTGTCTGCTTCCTGGGCCCTTACCCTTAGACTTTCTTGCTCTGTTTTCTCCTTTCTGCAAAGAGATGAGCTGCTTTTCCCCTGCCATGCCCCTCCACCCTGAAGTCTCCGCTTCACACCATGCCTAAAAGAAGCGAAGTCAAATAGCCATGGACTGAAACCTCCAAAACCATGTTCCCAAAGATTCTTTCCTCCTTTAAGTCTCATAGGTCAGGTATTTGCCCCAGGTTTGAAAGCTGACTAACCCACTGTCGGCTAACTTACACACTCATACACACACACGCGCAGATACACACACACAATTTTAATATTCAAACTGGAATTCAGGCAAGCATTGAAGGAATTAACTTGTACTTAGACTAGTTAATGGGAAATACTTTCTGTGTTTTACTAGTATATAATCCTTCCAATATTCGGAACTAAGTAGTATTGTTACTAGGTATTAAAACTAGAACAAAGCAACTTTCCAAGTCTTCATTGCACAATCTCAGATCTGAGGACTCTGAAATCCACTGTAAGATGGGAGAAAACAGACTCCGAGTTCTAGAAGACATGGTTTCAAAACTTGTCTTCACTCAGCCAAATAATGAGTTTTAGAAGATCAATTTCTCCAAGACTCATTTTCCACATTTGAAAATATGGTTAAAATTATCTACCCACTGGAGTTGTTGCAAAGCTCAAACCAAAATTAAGTTTATGAAGTACTTTGTAGGGTCCTAGCACAGAGTAAGTCTTTAATAAATGGTAGATTTTTCCAAGGGTAAACAGCAGATAGAACTATATCTTTAGTCTTAAGTATCACACAATAGAGCCTTTTTTTGTTCTATGTGATACAAGACTTCTAAAAAAGAATATATCATTGAGTACCTGATTAAATAAGTACAAATGGAAATAATGCAGGGAAACTTTAGCTTATTTTCAGTATACATCAGAAGAAAAATGTCTGAATCAGTTTGTCAAATGCTGAAGATGAATTGCTAAATGTGTTTGGTCTTTCTCCTTCATAGCACCTTGAGTGTGTAATGACATCATGACACAGGTATTCAATAACCTAGATATTTCAGATTTGTTAATCAGGGCCTTCAAGAGAGATTGCAATTAGTGAAATTGTCATTATTAGTATAAAACATACTTTGGTTAAGGTAAAGCAGGGGTTATAAGAGAGGAGAGGTAACAGCACAAAATGTGGTTAGACAGCAAAAATTAGTTCTAATATTCTTGAACACAGTAGGGTAACTATAGGCTAAAAATTTATGATGTATTTCTAAATAAATAGAAAATTAGTCCATAAAACTATAAATGAGTAAGTAGAAAAGTTATTCTGATTCAGTTACTGTACATGGTATACATGTATCAAATTCTGTTGCTGTATCCCATGAACATGTCAGATAAATATTTTTGAAGTAATTTTTTAGTCCCATGTGTTATAGATAAAAAAAATTAAATATCTGTATTATTTCATCTTTCTTCCCAAAAAATTCGAGTACTTTTGCTTGAATCTTTCTAAGGAGATACAAACAACATTCTTCTTACAAATACAGACCTCAAAGTGCGGAAGGGCTTGGTCCCACATGCATAAATGCAAATATGTTTTAAATCAAATTTTTAAGAGATGAAGAACATTTCTTAAAGCAAAATTTTACTCTGAAGTTTAATTTTCTATCTTAGGTAGGTCACAGACTTTCTATATGAATATTAAATATAAAATGAAAACCTACTATATCTGAAGTACTTTCTTTCATGTCATTAATTTTCTTACCTCATAAACTATTACTCTTTTTGAGCCTTCTTTAATCAATAAATGAAACATTACATTATATGATACCCTTTGATTTTTACAAGCACTTGAGTTTAAAATTTCATTGTTTTGAATTCTGTACAAATATATTATTTTATATAATGTCTTTCAAAATTAGAATTTTTGTGACTTCAAAAATCAAAATTGCAAAATGATGGCCTTGATTTCAGTGTCTTATTTCTATTGAAATAGAAAAATCTTTTGTGTGACAACATAAACTAATGAACAGTTTTTTCTCCAGAGAAAACAGTTCCAGACGTTTCCTATGGCTAATGCCCTATGGAGATAACGCAGGTGCTGAGCAGGCCATTGGCAAGATACGTGGGAGTTTGCGGAGCTTCCTGGAATCCTCTGATTCCTTTCCTCTAAATCCATGAGTGCTTAGTATACTGTTCTTCTTCTAGCTGCTATTCCTCCTGGGGGCAGAATATTTTTTCCCCGTAGGGAGACAAAACACAGATACCAAAAAGAAAGAGGAACAGAATATTTATCTCACCATTTTGCATTTTAAGTTTATGTACCAATAGCATGGAGATGATTTTTCTCAGCAAAGAAAATGAGCTGGATAAGGACTCTTATTCTATTGTACTTACTCAGTGACAAAGAACAGGACCCAGCTGGCAGTCCAGAATGTGCAGTTGGGACATGCTCTGTTTGAGTGTACAGAGTCATCACATGAGGTTTTATTCTTACACTTGGACTTTACTGGATTATCCAATTATACATTTGCTTTGATAGCATTTTTCTCTATTTAAAAATCATTACCATCTCTCTCTCTGACAACAGCTGGTGTCCTTCATTACTCAGATGTTTGTTCTGTGTAATTTCTTTCTGTTGGAAAAGTCAGGGAATTCTGAATTGGTTTCAGTAGTTGGCAGAAGGGAAACAAAACGGAAAACCCCTGCATGGTGTTGCTGCATGCAAATAAGACTCATTTTATGTGATACTGGGTTTAAAAGGCGTTAACCCCTATAGGCATTTTTCATGAGGAGGATTTTGCACACATCAAACATATCCCAAAGAGCAAGGACTGCCACCCACCTTTGATTTCAGCTGTGGGTGAAAGAAGGCCAAACTCTGCTCCTCCTGTTGCTAAACAATAAAATATTTTTCTATGATAACAAAATAACTCCCTGACATGAAGCTTCACCAGTTCTTTTATGGGAGTAATTATGTAATAGATTCTGTCTCTTTTTCTCACTAGGCAAAGAGTGCTTGAGGACCAGGAGGAAAGTTATATATCCTTAGGCCAATTACCCATTTCTATGTCACAAAATGCTCTACAGTTTTGTAAATTAAAATATTTATTTGCTCACAATTCTGTGGACCAACTATCTTGCCTGAGCTCTGCTAGGTGATTCTTCTGCTTCGCATCTTATCTAAAGTTGCCTGCATGATTAGTCTATAAAAGATATGGCTGTATGTGGCTGTATGAGATTAATTTAATCACTGGCAACTGCTGATAACTCTCAGTAGGCCCTTGCCTTCCTATTATCTGAAGACCTGTTTATATACTGCTTTGAATACAGCAGTCTCAGAGCTGCAAAGACATAGCTGGAAGCTGCCCACAGATCTTCCATGTTCATTCTTGACAAATTCATTGTCCAACATACTCAAAAATCAGAAAGACAGCCAGGAGTTAAGGGAAAGGGAGGAAAATTCCCACTTGTAGTTGAAAATGAGAAAGTTATAGGATTGTTGCATTCATTTTTGTAAGTATTCTATCACAAATAACTGCTAGCAAAATACTTATAATAAAGTCAAGACAAAAGTTCATCTGGAAAGAAAAATTTCCGAGTATTTCAACTTATTATTTCCTACTTAAACATTTCATTCTTTTAATGATCTAAATGCAATTCTCTTATACACATTACTATTGTGGAGCAATCTGAGCAGTTGAGTACAAGATGTGACTGAAAAATAAGGCAAATAATTCTTTTAAATTACAGTAATACACATTGTAATTAATCCACTTCAAAATATCTTCTTCATTTCAAATATGCTTATACCATTGTTCTTGCCATTTTCTTTCTTCTTTTTCTTTTTTTTTTTTTTCGTAGGTTGAACTCAGGCCCTTGTGCTTGCCAGGGAAGCGCTTATTCCACTGAGCCATCTCTCTGGCCCCGGTTCTTGCCATTCTCTGGAGCAGTTCTTTAGTTGGCCTATCCAGGCTGCTGCCTCAATGTCCTGAATTGATTCAAAATGTTTACCTTTAATGGTCATTTTTCTTACTTAAAGGAAAAACCAGAAGTCATATATTGCCAGATCCAGTGACTAAGGTAGATGAGGATACCCTTTAATATTTTTATTAGTCTAGGGCTGGCCAGACAGCTCAGCAGATTAAAACACCTGCTTAGGCAGATGCAGGGACTGGGGTTTGATCCCTGACCTGTCGTGCTGGCCCTGCACACAGGGCGCGCTGAGATGGTGATTAAGACTGGATATGGCAGCACGAGCCTGTAATCCCAGCAGCGCTTGAGAGTTAAGAGGCTGAAAAATAGGAGGATCACTACAAGTCCAATCTGTGTACTGAGACCCTATAGACCCTGTACTATATATGTATATCCACCTTTCTGCCAGATGGCACTTGAAAGCAGCATTCATTATTTTTTACATCACACCTCATAAAAACATTCACAAGAGAAAACTTACAGAACTGCTTCAGAAAGAACAAGAACAATGGGATAAATGTGTTTGAAGGGAGGCAGAGCACATTGAGGAGGGCTAATAGCAATGTGCCTTTTAATGTAATAAGGTTTTATATAAACATTCACTGTGTATTTGCATCATGCTCTATATCATTATTTCCAGGAAAATCTTTATTTGAGCTGCTATAAAACAGGAGAGACAACAGTGAACAATGTACATTCTCTGACATAATGAGATGGTCAGTTACTCAGGCAGCATTACAGATTCTACTGGTATCTTACTCCTTTGGGTCAGGAAATAAAGATTCTTTCCTACTAATTTTCTTGGAAGACTTGTTTTCCATTTGTTGTTAAGAACACCTCAAGGATCTACATGAGGGAGTCTCCAAAGTTCTCATTGCTTCTAATAGATATAAATGATGCAGAGAATGATTGTTTACTTCCTGGGAGGGAGTGGAGTATTCCAGGAGGTACACTCATTAAGTTTCCCTTAAAACATAAACATAGAGACCCACTCAAGTCGCCACATTGAAATGAAAGAGCTGAAACTGGAAAGCTGTCAGCTGTGAACTGTAAGAACTGACTTTCCTTTGTTTTTATAGCCCAGTGACATCTTTCTCTCTCCTCTCTCCATTTACTCCTTCGCTGCTGCGTACTGATCGCTTCCCTGTGCTCCTGAGCATGGAGCAGCACTGCATCACTGACAAGGCTCTTGCCTCTAGTGCACAGCTTTTGCTCACCTGCACTGCTCGACATTTATGAACACTTACTATGCACCAAGTATGGTACTAGATGCTTTGTTATAATTATCTGATTTCATTCCAACAACTCAGTGACAGTGTATTACTGTTATTTTCTCCTTTTCAGAGAAGAAGAAATTATAGGCAGAGAGGTATTAATCCTTTCCCAAGTCATACACCTAGAAAATATCCAGACCAGGAATCAGTCCTGTTATGTATACTCAAAGCTAAGGTTTCAACCCTTAATCCTCCTTCAAATCCTCATTTTTCATGGTGTTCTATCATTGTTCCAGCCTCTAAACCTACAGCTTCAGTTTCCATGCTTATGTCAAAGGTTTCTAGTTGAGAACTTCCTTAGAATTTCAGAATATCAGATAAGCTCTCAGAACTAAGGCCAAGAGGTATTACAAATCCCTAATCTATGAGAATGTGGAGGAATGTCCAGATAACTCCCTCCTTTCTGCAACCCTAGGAGTGGCCAAACTGGTCTTTGAGCCTTTTTTCCATCTCCCCATCTACTTACTCTAAACAGACTCCTAGAATATATTGTAAGGAAGCAAGGCAGTACAAACAAAAAGATGGTTTGTATGAGGCAAGTTGGCAAGTGTGACAAGGTAGTAGAGTACGCTACTCACTGACACTTTAAGCACGAGACTGCCTGGTGGCCTTTTCCTCAGCTAGATGTAATGAACCATACACTCAAAAGCCATGAAGGAGTAGCTTCGAGATGTGTGACAGAATTTGTAAGAGAAAACTTCTTTGAAAAAGATGATTTATTTTTGCACTTTACAAATAATTTAATTACAAATGCATGTTTCTTGAGTCACATTCACAAAAGACAAGGTTGGATTCACTCAGCCCTGTCTTTATTTTCAGCCACATTGTGAGGAGCCTCTGGTTGTCAGTGCAGGGGCCCACTAAGCCTTGACCAGGCTGTGGTCAATTGAAACCAAAGACAAGGTTTGAAGGTCATCCTTACTTGGAAAATAGCTCTTGTGGTGGTTTGTAGGCAAAATTGACAAACCTCAAAATTCTCTCAGACTTCATAACTACCATCAATGTGTATGTACATTGTATGGATGTTCTCTTTGGTGTGTGTATTCATGTGTGTACTATTTGAAACACCCAACTCATTTTATGGACATTAAAGGGAGTATCAAGCAATATGTACAATGTGCATATGTACATCCATATGTAGAGAGGAAGTTTAAGGACTGTTTTCCTCAGCCAGCCAAAAACAAGGCAGCCAGTTAATGCTAAATACTTCCTGTCTGTGACAACTGTGTTCATATTTGTAAGTACCCTGACCTCTTACTGGTGGACATCTGAACTTCCTTCACCCCAGCTTTACTAATTTGTTCCCAGAGTAGTCTCAGGGGGTCCCATAGCCCCCACTATCATTTACTTGTGGAATGCTGGTGTCGGCCTGTGTGACTCAGGACAGATTATTTGAGGTCTCTGAACTGCAGTTGATGCATTTTGTAAAAAAGGGTACAGAGCTGTTTGGAGTTGTTCAAAATGTTACAGAGTTATTTAAAAGACTTAAATAAGAGTTTCCTCAGGGTATCTGCAGCTCCAAAAGTACATGAGTCTTGCTAGAAACTGACTAGAAGTCTTCTGCTCCACCAGGACTCTGTTGGTGGGAGCTCTCACCAGATCCCTAGAATCTGTTCCAGTTTCATCTATCTTTCACCAAAGTTCTCTATCATCACTCTGGAATTAGCTATTGTCTGCAACCTTTTCTCCCTACTGTTAATCAAACCACCTTCCCTTCATATTTGTTCAACCCACATGTTTGATTTTCTAAGCTCTACTTTTATTCACACTGCTTAACGGATCCCTTCCAGACAGCTGCCCTTCCCTCCTTAACCACCGAAAGACTGTCCCAACAACCCTCATTAAGTCATTGCTTCAGTCTTTCTTCTAACTACCCTCTGGTAAGTACTCTTAATTTTTACAAATTTTTTCAGTGGACTGATGAAAAAGGAAAGAAAGGGAGGTTCAAAGATAAAGAAGACAACTTGCTGTTTGCAAAGAGCAGAGTTTGGACTGGGCACTCTACCTGGTAAGTAACAGTCTTATCTGCTATTTCTATGCAGTAGATCTTGAAATTAGCTCCTATACACAGTATTTCTCTTTCTTCTTATAGCATCCTGAAAGCTACTAGGAAAGTATCACATTCCTAGTAGCTCATCTGGAACAAAGCATATTTTTGCTTTATAACTTTGTCAAAAGTTATAAAACTGAGCCACTCACTTTTCTGAAAGTCCCATTTCCTTATCTGTACAAATGGTAATAATAATCAGTATCTCAAAGCTTTTTCTCAAAATTCAGTAGGATGGGCTAGGGTTAGCACTCAGTGGCAAAGTGCCTGCCTGGCTAGCCCGAGGTCATGAGGTTGATTCCCAGTACCACACCCCCAAAATAAAATTCAGTGAGACAAAACAAGTGTGCAGCTTCTTTTCAGGAAGAAAGTAAGCACTAAAACAAAGAGAGAGAAAATTTTCCTTCCAGCAAAAAACGAGGAATTGTTTCCCCCCCATATCTTCACCTTAGATGGAGATCTGTACCAAGCTGCAGGCCCCAATGAATTACCTTCATCCCTGTGTCTTAAGAGGCTTTCTCTGATCATTGTTCTGAGCACGGATATTCATGAACCTGCAGGACTTGCTATTTGAAGAGACTCATAAGTCACAGACAAATGAGACTTATAGTGTTTTAAAAACAAAACCATCTGCCAAGTGCATTGTTAAATGATTGGGACTCTTGTTGATTCTTGCTGAGTTAGAGAAGGGTGGTATGTTTCCAGTGAAAACACTGAATGCAATTGCCCAGCTGGCACTGTGAGACCACCTCTGGTCTGGGGAAACCCAGCAACACATTCTACCTTTCAATGGTCTCTGCTTACACACTGCAAACCCCAGCCTTAGGCAGAGACCCTCCTTCCTAGCTTGTTCCTTTGATGGATGCTGAACCTCAGCCCTAGGGTACTCCCTAGAATTCATATCATCCTCTTGTAAAATCTAGCTCCTGCTAATAGCTAATAATTTTCTAAAAGACACTATTCAAGTTACTAGACATGTTCTTTATTCTGAATGTACCCAAACAGAAAGATATACTAAATAAGTGAAGGGTTTTTTCACATATTTTATCTGGAGCTATGAGAAATGATTTATCTTACATTTGCTTAGTTAAGTGAAACCCTAAAACTATTGCATATTGTTATTACTATGCTGTACACAGAATGGTGATTAGATACTTGTACTACAGAAGAAAGAAAAATTGCATCACCAAGAATTTATATTCTGATATTATATGATACTTAATTGCATTAGATTGCTGAGATTTGGTAGAAAATTATTAGCAGGGATTTGGGAATTGGTGTGTGGTGGGCAAGTACAGAAACAAGGTTGAAACTTCTAAGTCGCAGCACACTATTTTGTACAGAAAAATCATGACTTTTCCATTTGTTTACTATAAATATTAAGTAAACTTCACCTCTGTTAAAAAAAAAAATGCCTGGCTGGATGGGAAATGGAAGTGGAAGGAAACACCATCATGCTATTTTTCTTAGTGATTCATAATCCATTAATGACCTCATAGGCATAATCCATTGTCCTCATATTAGAAGTTATTTATATTCTAATTAAGGTCTATTTGAATATTGTACTTATATCCTAATTTCATGGTTGGAGAAAAGCTCATTTGTTTCTAAGCAACGACTGCAATTCAG
Source organism: Ctenomys sociabilis (assembly GCA_004027165.1). Lineage (NCBI taxonomy): Eukaryota > Metazoa > Chordata > Mammalia > Rodentia > Ctenomyidae > Ctenomys > Ctenomys sociabilis. The sequence continues at coordinate 660 of PVKA01020199.1, read as the reverse complement.
AGTGCAAGACATGGGCAGATTGTTCAGTGGTTTGGACACCGTATACCAGGACTAGTACACATAAATCAAGAGAACAGTAGTATCCATAAAAAATCTACTGATTCTAGTGGGTTTATCAAGAGGACAAAAAAAACTAGGCAGAAGTACTTAGGGGAATATCTTTCTTGGCACATAACTGAAAGTAGATTACAAAATATCTTCAGAAGACTTGAGCAAATTTTGTATTCAAAAGAGAAAAAATTAACCAAATACAGGCACAAATTAAAGTTTTGAGCAAAAAGATTTGTAGATCTTGGACCATGCTGCATAGCTACATCTTCTTATTGATCTTTTCAATAAACCCAAGATATGATAGAATTTATTAAGGAATTCAGCTTAGAAATATAATTTGATTCACTTGGTACTAACTATGGCATCTTTAAAATTATCTGGTGATCTTATTCCCAAAGGATTTGGATGCATGTATCATAGAGATATATGTGTACCTATGTTTATAGCAGCACAATGTGTGATAGCAAAATCTTGGAAACAACCAAGATGTTCATCACATGAGGAATGGTTGAAAAAGATGTGGTATTTCTATATAATGGAGTATTACTCAGCTATTAAGAATGATAAGTTTGAAGCATTTATACTGAAGTGGATGCCACTTGAACATAT